>JADZMA010000062.1:0-87733 GCA_020796225.1 Arion vulgaris
CAAACACGGATCTGGGGATAAGAACGGGGGAACCTATGATGACACAGTGTAACAGTTTCACTGTTATGATTAGGGGTATATTCGGGGTAAACCCAAACCACCCCCTTTATTGCACTGGGTGTCCTTAAGTCTGAAAGTAAACACCTTGTTTCAATATTTAGCTGCTGACCAGCAGTTTACTAACTCAGGACATTAGTTTATCCCATGGTATTCGGGGACTCCTTTAATCTCGGAAATCTCGAGACCAGGTAGGGGCAGCTGGGGTTTTGGTTACATATATTCAGTGGAACTTTAGATTTAGAAGAGAGACGACACACACTACAGAGGAGATATAGTTATATTAAGGAAGAGAAAAGGACTCGAAAAGGAACACACGAGACTGAGTTCCGTGGTATGAAGATTATTGAGAGAGAGGAAGCTAACATAGTCTTATATATTTTCTGACAAAATTTAGGAACATTAAGGCTTTGAACAGTGGGGAGATAGTCAGAAGTGAACTAGCGAAGTGAACAAGCGAATATTGTTTTTTTTATACGGAGAGACATACAACCTTACAACCCATCTGATGAATTTTGGGTTTTTTGTGAACAAACACCCAGAGACCTTGATGCCAGGAAGATTGTTTTCATATACAGAGGGACATATAACCTTCCAATCATCTGACGAATATTGGTGTTGTTGTGAACAAACACCCTGATGACCAGAGACCCTGATGACCAGAGACAAGACGACCAGAGACCAGACGACCCAGTTCTAGAGAGGCCACTTCTACGACCTAGGCCGAGACGATGTCCGAACTTTTAGTATGAGGATTCAAAAACAAACTTTAACCTGGTAAAAATTAACTGTTTTCGAGGAACTAGGAAACCCTGTTCAACGAACTTTTCAGTGATGGTAAAAGTTCGAGAGCGGCCACTTGAGACCACTGTATTTCCCGAACAGAGTATGCCAAACTAGCATACACAGAATTGCTGGCGATGACCATTTTCAAATCCTTAGGTTGATGGAGTTGACCATAAGGTAAAGAACAATTTCTGAACTAAAATGTATTGTTTAATTGTGAAATGAACTAATTGCGTGAACTTATAGGGGAAGAACAATTTCTGAACTAAGATATATTGTTTAATTGTGAAATGAACTAATTGCGGTGAACTTATAAGGTAAAGAACAATTTCTGAACTAAGATATATTGTTTAATTGTGAAATGAACTAATTGCGGTGAACGTATAAGACGGTTTCCAATTAGAGTATAGAATGAATTAGGTTGATGTGGTTGATGCCCAGGATTGATTTATTAAGATATACATTACGGTGTCCAAAGTGACGTTGAGTTAGGAGGTTACCTGTGAATCAATATTTTTTTTTATATTAAAATGTATTGTTTTGAAGAACAGAAGTTGTACTATGTGTGTTCCCTTTCATCTTCATGAGAGAGTATCATTCTATTAAATTAACACTACTACCTCTTTCACAAGGACCTTTACCAGCTAGCCTGTTATAACAGGTCAAGAGGAGAAGATGGCGATGGATAGGTCATACCTTGCGGAAGACACAGTAAAGTGTCACTAACAGGTGCTCAGGTGGAACCCGCAGGGAAAGCAGAAAAGAGGACCCCTATGCAGACATGGAGACGAGGTCTTGTTGGGGAGCTGAAGAGTACTCAATTGACCTGGGAGACCATAAAAAGAACAGCCAGAGACCGAGAAAGTGGCAGACAACTGTTGAGGCCCTATGCTCCCCGAGGAGAGGGTTTGTGATGTATGCTCGTGTACCATTACGAGCCTCTACAATCGCTACCCTCCCTTCATTATCCCTACTCCCTTTTACAAAGACCCACCTGTCTGATGTCTTATAATAGTACCCTGATCCCGTTTGTGAATTTCCAGACTAAAGCATGCATTTTTAAACATTTTTGTGTTGTAATTTTTGGATGCATGTTGGTCTGTTCTATATTGGTTTCTCATGTAGGTATGAAGTCTGGTTTGTGTATAAAGTTATGATGTATTGTAATTTGTATCGCATACCACATATGACATAAGACCTCTATTCGAAGAACAATCCAACAAGAAAGTCAAACTATTGGCATGTAAAACCATACAAGATCTCCGACTGCTAGCAACGAACCGCATCACACTTGGAGATCTAAAACCTCTTCCCTATGTGCCGCCTTTGGCACGAAAGGAACAAACTAACTAACTAACTAACTAACTAACCACATATGTTGATGTTGGCTATTTTAGTTTCGTCAGCCATTTATAATATGTTGGTGGTGTGTGAATATATAATATAATTGTGGAAAACACATGTGATATTATTAAACATTAATACTATTACAAGTATACACGACCGAGTGGTTACCGGGGCTCAAATTTGGGGTGTAAAGAATAGAACCACTGTTACCCGCCAACGCATGTCGTAGAGACGACTAAGGAGGTTCGCTGAAATCGGATGCACATGCCCTAAACGTGTAGAAGTCTATGCGTTTAGGGGCCTCAAACCAAGGGCAATGTATAACGTTCTTGAATGATCAAACATATCAAAAAGAGTGATTAAAATTGGTAGTAAAGAACGAACGCAAAGAAGAAGAAAGAAGATAACAGGACCCATTTGTCCGTGCTAGATGATCTTTTTTCATCTCGGCGTCTGAGTTGCCGGTAAAATTGTACAGCTATTTTTAAAAAAAGTTTCCAGCTCTACCGTCAGAGGGGTCCAGTGGATTGTAACCTTCGTTCGTTGCCTTTCTAGGTGCTCCACTTGGACTAACATTTCTGGACTGGATCCCGCCATTGGAAATTCTTCCCATGTAGGGCCTCATATCTGGCCGCGTGTGCCTCATGAATGAGCGTGGCGAACTTTAACCGTACAAGATTAACTATATGATACATTGTTATTTTATCTCTATAAATATATGACAATCTTAATTAGAGCTTTCGTCGATGGTATCATTGTTGTACAAGGCTATTTTTAGTCTCGGCAAAATCCGATAGCTATATGGAATTTCATCTTGTTGGTGTTGGTGATAAGTTGTCTGTATTGTTTGGTGATGTTGGCGTTCTGTACGCCTGTAGTGGTGTGGAGAAGTCTTCTGTTGTTTGTTGTGGTGATTCTATTTTTTTTCCCGGACTGGCAGGGGCAGACAGGTGACGGCGGCGTTTTCTTGTAACAAGCGTGAAACTCTCTGGTTCCTCTTCGCTGCCTTTTTTGTCTGTTGCTGTTTCTGTAGTTGGTGGTGGTGGTGTTGGTGATGCTGGTGGTGGTGGCGGCCGTGTCTTTCTTCGTACGTCCTTTTTTTCGTGTTTCGTTGGACATTTGTTGAACCAATGTCTGTTGTCACCCTGGAGTCATGCACGCTGTTCGGCGTCCCGCGATTGTCACCATGACTGTTGTCTCCACTCTCCCCCGTAACGACTAAAGAATTCGCATAATGCGGAATAGGCCGCTGACTTTGCCGAAGAGGTCACTTGTCCGTGCTGGACGGGATTTTCTGAATTTCAGCATCGGGTCACCAGATTAGCCGTGTAGCGGCTTCTTTTGCCATTTCTGCCTTCATCGTTGGTGGTAGCCAATGGATGGTAACTGGTTCTCTCTTTTCTAAGTGCTCCACGGTCCTTGCATTCCGGTTCCATCCATGAAAAGTTCATTCCATGGAGGTCCCGGTAATCGAGCAACGTGCTTCTGTGTTCAGTGCCAGCAAACCAATTGAAGGGCTCTCAAATCGATAACTCGATTTAGCACCCCACAACAACCTAAGTAGGCCCAACAAGATACTAGCCATCGTGCCATAGCTGGTGCGGCCGCTTATTGGCCCTGTCACCGTCATAACTAGGGTGCGGATAATGGAAGGATCCTCCTTCGAAATCGTCAGTGGTCAGGTTGAATGTGGGGATTGCTGTGGTCATTTCTGTAATTTATATATTTCTTGAGAATTAAAAACTTGAAATAAAACAAAACTGTTGATTCACGTTTTTTGAAAGTCCCAAATTTAAAATCACTGTCACAACAATTTTTGTTGTCGGTTATCATAATGTTGATGTCCTCTTCTCTTGTAATGTTCGCTTAGTGCAGGAGAGGTTGTTGATGTTTTGATAGCAGGACCCATTTGTCCGTGCTAGTTGATGTTTTTTGCATGTCTGGGTCGCCGGTGAGTTGTACAGCAATTTTTTCGATGTTTCCAGCTCTACCGTCGGGGATCCAGTGGATTAGTAACCTTCGTTCGCTGCTTCTCTGGGTGATTCCACTTGGACCGACAATTCTGGATCCCGCCATTGGAAATTCTTCCCATGTAGGGCCTCTTATATGGCCGCATATATGGCCATGTATGGCCGCTGGTCTCAAGTTGAGCGGGGCCAGACCACTTGAACGGGTTTTCAAACCTGTTAATGGATTTTATCCCTTTGCTGACTCGCATGACCCCCAACAAAATGCTTGCGATTGTTCCGTAGAAGGTGCAGACCGCCTGCGGCCCTGTGACAGAACACCAGGGTGCCAATGAAATGAAGGACCCCCATAATCCTCAGCATCAGGCAGATGGTTGGTATAATTAGTGCCATAGTTGATGTTGAATGATATATAAAAATTTGGAAACAAACCTTTGATTTTTTATGAATGTCCAAAACACGTGGTGAGCAAACTCAAATTCAAGAAAATTTCAAGCTTGGATGAAATCTTATAAACGTGGACCCACAAACTCCTGCGTTGAATTTTAAAATGAATATCCTAAACAATGCTGCTGAAAAATTTTGCAAAGAACACGTATCTAGAACTAAACAAATAAACTAAAACATCCCAATTAAAATATAAATTTCACTGTGTAGATTCCTGAAAACATTTTTTTTTTTTTTGAAGTGTTTATTTTTCGTTTTTTCGCATTACATTTCGTGTTTACAGACATTTGTGAACTGATATGATTATGCCCGTGAAATGAAAATATGAGATGGTGGGCTTTCGATGATGGTGATGATGATAATGATGTTACATATATACTAATATATACACGCACATATCCACACATACATATCTCATACATATATAAATATAGAAAATGCGATTTGATATCGAAAAAACCGCAAAAAAACCACACGAAAAGTATTGCATGAAGATTGTGATTTTTTTAAGAAACTGGCAGCATAATCTCTCCATTGTTCTATCTGGTTGGGCGGCTCGAAGCCATCAACGGGTGTTATAAAACAACACCATGGTCGCTGTCATCGGTAACCTTGTGGGAACATAATTGTTCGACTCAGACCATTTTGTCCTACGGGCGTACCTCTCAATATTTCTCGTGAGGAAAGTTTCAATCGGGTAGAAAGTAAGACCAACAAGCGATAAAAGTCTGATTAGCTGACCAAATTTGGCCGTAGGTCATTTCAGCAGGACATTACGTCTCTGGCCTGAAAGCAAAGACAAAGGAAAAACAGTCAGATGTTCGTGAGAAAAATAGGTTTGAGCAAAGTAGCGGCCGTGCTTAGGGAACATTTTATACATTATAATTTTCACTGTGATTATCATTATAAATACAGTTTTCACTGTAGTTTATACATTATAAAAGTACATTTTTCTTTATAAATTTTTACATTACAAAATACATTTTTATTGTAGTTATGCATTATAAAATACATTTTCATTGTAGTTGTACATTTCAAATACATTTTCATTGTAATTTTTACACTTCACCACCCTTCCTCTTGACAGTGTGTTGTACAAAATATACAAAATATGACAACTTCAATGTACATTGGATCTGCCATTCATCCTTCATTATTTATACATCTCAAGGCATACATTAAATGATAATGAATATAAGTGCAACAATTTTCCCTTCCATTTTTTCCTCTTTTTTTTTTTTTCTTTCTTTTTTCTTCTTTCCAACAGTATTTGTGAGGTGGGATATTTTCCAAATTACATTCTGAGTTATTTACATATTTCGTTTAAAAACAAATAAACATAAAAGCATATATTACATGATAGTAGCGGCTCTCCAAAGGAATATTTGTTTAAATAAAGGTTCATTGTAGATTTTCATGGAGATGTTGCTGCATTTCTACAGACCCATATCAGGTGTCTGTATTCTGCAAGCAATATTAGTAATTTGTTGTGTATATCTGGAGTTGTTTTGGGCAGAGTGTTGAGCATTATGGCTCTGTAAATATCTGTCTTTTTATTTGTGTGTGTTTCAATCATCTTGTGGAGTGTTTCTTTTGTTTGTCTGATTGTATTGCATTCGAAGAATATGTGTTCTTCTGTTTTTTGTGTATTCGTTTTGCATAGTTGGCATTTTGCTAGTTGTCTTGATATGTGCAGGTTCTTTGTCTCTTACAGCCCAGGTGTCATGTGTTGTATATTAGTCTGAATGTCACCTCTCAGGCTTTGAGAGGAATGTTTTGGGTTGTGCAAGTTTATGAAAGTGTTGGTGTGGTTTGTTGTAAAATATTTATAACCTCTTTTGATTCTGAGATGGTTAGGGTGCTTGGAGCTTGATAGATGTTTATATATTATATTTGTTGTCTGATGTGATTTTTCATGTCCTTTGATGGCTTGAATGCATGTTTTGTAGAATGTGGGTAGTGTGCCAAAGTAATTGTGGTGTTGAGATTTTTTGGTGGACATAGGTTGGATAGTCTAAGTCTATGCTTGTGTACTGGAAGTATGTTGTTCTGGGTGTTTGATGATGCAACCTATATTTTTATTCTAAGTGCTTTTATTTTTGTGTATGTCTTGTAGTGCTATTCCTGTGTTTCTTGTCTTGTATCAGTGTTGCGTGCTGTATGCTGTATATTGTACTTCCGAAGACGAATCTTCTGATTTGAATGTTGATGTCTGTGATTGTCTGCTTTGGAGGGTCGAAAGCTGTTGCAGTGTAGATTATTTTGGAAGGATGTAAGTGTTGGCTATTATGCTTCTACCAAAGATTGTTGTTGCTTTGTATTTGTATCTGTGTAACATATGTGTTATCTGTGTTACAAGAGTGTTGCCACATGTATGTCTGTATGTATTTGGTTTGGGTGTGATGGAAATGTGATGCCGTATATTCTCATGTTATTTATTTAATTGTTAAACTAAATGGGAAGTCGGATTTATTTTTCCATTTTCCGTCTCCATGATTAAAGACTTGCGTACGTTTACTTTTGCTCCACTACCTTTCCCAAATTCTGTGAATGTATTTAGGATATTTTCTATTGATCTAATGTTTGTAGGAAAAATACAGTGTCGTCTGCGTAGGCAAGCAACTTTCTTTCTATTTTCCTTGTATAGAAGTACCTTTAATGGTGCTGTCTTGTCTAATCTTTTCCAAGTGGTTCTATTGCTAAAATATACAACAACGGAGAGAGAGCAACCTGCCTGACTGACCGTGTTAGCTCAAGGTACCACTTATCGTATGGTTCACCAATACCCTACTCTCGGGTTTGGTGTATAATGTTCTGATCCACTCTCGGAAATGTGTACCTAAGTTGCAGTGCAGTAGTGTTTTATGCAGGTATGTGTGCGAAATCCTGTCAGATGCCTTCTCTGATCTAAGGATAGGATTGAGGATTGACAGTCTTTCTGATGTGTGTAGGTAATGATGTCTCTATTAGGTGTGTGTGTTGGTGTATGTTTCTACCTTGTACACTGCTGTTAGTCCTCGTGTACAGTGTTGACATGAAAGGTTTTAGTTTATTTGTCAGTGTCTTTGTCAGTATTTTGTAGTCTACATTTAGTAGTGATATTGGTCTGTAGTTTTTCAGTTGTGTTTTGTCAGAGTTGTCTTTAGGAATAAGAGTAATGTATGATAGGTTCAAGCTAGAAGGTAGTTGTTTTTCCTTAAAGGAGTCTGTGTAAACTCTCAGTAGGAGAGGGCCTAAGATAGGAAAGAAATGCTGATAGAATTCTGCTGTCAGTAAATCTGGTCTGGTGATTTGTTTTTGCATTTTATTTATTGCCTGTGTTATGTCAGTTAGTGTCAGTTCTGTTTCTAGTTGTCGGTTTTAAGATCCAGATAGTTTCTTGGTATACTTCATGGCTTATCTTGTGTATGCTGTTGTGTATTCCCTTCTGTGTATAGGGCTTTGTAATAATTTTCAGAAAGCTAGTATAATTTGTAAGTGTTTCTGTCTGCATGTTTCCGTCTAGGTCTACAATGCGCTTCCCTATCTGCTTGCTGTTTTGTATATTTTGCTCTATTGCCATGTACTGTTTGTGGTGTTTCTTGTGTGATTGTGTTTAACTTTGTTCTCAACAAAGCACCCTGAAATCTATGATGTCTGTATTGTTCTAGTTCTTCTTGTAATATAAGAATGTTGGGTGCATTGTTGTCTATTTGTCTTGAGAATTTGATTGCGTCTTCTAGTATTCTTTCTTGTCATTGTTCCTATCTCTATTAATGTGTGATGATATCTTTTGTGTCATTGCTTGTATAGTGTTCTTGAGTATTTCCCAATGTTGATGTACGTTGTCTGTAGGTATATTGTTTGTGTAAATGAGGATGACATGTGTTATGTGTGTTCAATGTATATTTCTGTTTTGAAGAAGTGTATTTGTTGAATTTCCAGTGTGGTGAGCGTTTGGAGCTGTGGTGTGTGTGTATGTGGAATTTATAGTTGATATGACAGCTTTGTGATCTGTAAAGCTGAGAGTTTCTGGAAGATGTTTGGTTTGACCTATGTGGAGGTCTGATGGTGCATATATTCTGTCTAAACGTGTTGCTCTTTTGTGTGCTCTGTTTGTATGTGTGGTTTCAATACCTTTAAAAGATTGTGTCTGTCTGTAAGTATCTATGTCAAGTTGGTGTGTTTCAATTATGTTTTTTGTAATATGTGCTGGTGTGTATTAATTTGCCTCTAGTTATACTCTTAATTTGTGTTGCAATGTCTGCTCCTACCACATCCATGTTACAGAACACCCAATTCCAAAATCTCCCAGCTAATATAATATTTTTACCTCTGTATGGAATCAGTAAATTGTCCAGATGTTCATAGAAGCAGGGCTGATCTCTATAGGCAGAGTTGCATGTATGTTGACTAACGTATATGTTTGAATGTTGTTACTTGCTTGAACTATTGCTAGTTTCCTTCCCTATCACAAGTTTGTGAAGAACCCACCTGTCCGAAGTCTATAATACTACTTAACCCCCTTCAGTCCAGATGTTCTGAATTCCTAAAGCTAAAATGTGAATGTCTTAATCCTAGCTGTGTTGTAATTCGTGATGCATGTTCGTCTGTATGTATGTTAGTTTCTTGTAAGAATATAAAATCTGGTTTGTATTTGTGTATAAGTGATATGACTTCTGAGTTTATTCCGAGGCCTAGAATATTAATACTAATTACTCTAATTTCTTTCGTCCGCCATGGTAATAGTGCAAATATATATATATAGCATTTAATTAATATTTTATAATAATAAAAATGAAAGTAAAATATTTTATTTACGTGTTTAGGAGAATCACTGGCTGGTTCCATCTGTTGTTGTTGTTGTTAAATCTATGACTAATTTGGAAAAGCTGGCGTCTATTATGTCTTGTTTTCCTTCTGTTTCTTTTTCTAAATCTGTTTTTGCTAGTTTCTGTGGTGTGGTCTGCTGGAGGTCTTGTCTTGTTTTTTCTGTAGGTTTCGAGCACGGGTTTTTCCTTGCACTAGGTTTATCACTGTCTGTGATGACGTGCCAACGTCGTTTCTTTCAACGTAGGTTACAAACTGGAAGCCGTCATCAGTGGTCTGTACTTCTTCATCAGCTGGTTTTGTATTTTGATGTCTGTCTGGTGTTGGTTTTAAAGGCCTCTCTGCTATATCTGGCGGCTGTTGGCCAAGTCTCAATGGTGTGTTGGATCTGAACACCAGTTGTGTCTTTCGGTGTCTTTGGGTGCCAGCCATGCGCAAACAGCTATTCAAACTATAATCGGCAACATCTTGGACGATCCTGACGTCGAAGTATTTCCGCTCAAACACTCGCCGGAAAAATGGGGGTGCTCTGTCAGCCGAATTTGCCGATACCACATTATATCGACTTCGAAATCGGAGATTCATCAAATTTAAGACATACGGTCAGGGTGACCATGTGGGACGTCGAACTGTGTGTCACATTGTGGGCAGGACACATTAGACAATGAATTCCTGAAAACATTTTTTTTTTTTTTTTTTTTTTTTGGAGTGTTTATTTTCCGTTTTGCATTCACATTTCATTGTTTACAGACATTTGTGAACTGATGTAGTTATGCCCGTGGAAATGAAAGTATGAGATAATTAGACTTTCGATGATGGTGATGATGATAATGATGTTACATATATACTAATATATACATGCACATATCCACACATACATATCTCATACATATACATACATACACATACATACATACATATAAACATGAAAATGCGATTTGATATCGAAAAAAACCACCAAAACTACACGAAAAGTATTGCATGAAGATTGTGATTTTCAGAAACTTCTATTGTTTAATCTCTCCATTGTTTCTATCTGAGTTGACGGCTCAAACAGCCAACGCGAGGTGTTATAAAGCAACACCATAGTCGCTGTCATCGGTAACCTTGTGAGACATAATTGTTTCGACTCTCAGACCATTTTGTCCTACGGGCGTACCTCTCCAATATTTCTCGTGAAAGTTTCAAACGGAGTGAAAGTAAGACCAACAAGCCTTGATAAAAGTCACGGTTAGCTGACCAAATTTGGCCGTAGGTCATTTTCAGCGGGACGTACGTCTCTGGCCTGACAAAGACAAAGGAAAAACAGTCCAGATGTTCGTGAGAAAAATAGGTTTGAGCAAAGTAGCTGACCGTGCTTAAGAGACATTTTATACATTATAATTTTCTGTAGTTATACATTATAAAATACAGTTTCACTGTAGTTTATACATTATAAAATACATTTTTCTTTATAATTTTGTTGTTACAAAATACATTTTTTATTGTAGTTATACATTATAAAATACATTTTTCATTGTAGTTGTACATTTGAAATACATTTTCATTGTAATTTTACACTTCACCACCCTTCCTCTTGACAGTGTGTTGTACAAATATACAAAAATATGACAACTTCAATGTACATTGGATCTGCCATTCATCCTTCATTATTTGCCCCATCTCAGGCATACATTAAATGATAATGAATATAAGTGCAACAATTTTCCCTTCCATTTTTTCCTCTTTTTTTTTCTTTCTTTTTCTTCTTTTCAACAGTATTTGAGAGGTGGGATATTTTCCAAATTACATTCTGATTATTTACATATTTCGTTTAAAAACAAATAAACATAAGCATATATTACATGATAGTAGCGGCTCTCAAGGAATATTTGTTTAAATAAAGGTTCATTGAGATTTCATGTGGAATATTGCTGCATTTCTGCAGACCCATATCAGTGTCTGTATTCTACCCAAGCAATATTAGTAATTTATTTGTGTATATCTGGAGTTATTTTGGGCAGAGTGTTGAGCATTATGGCTCTGTAAATATCTGTCTTTTTATTTGTGTGTGTTTCAATCATCTTGTGGAGTGTTTCTTTTGTTTGTCTGATTGTATTGCATTCGAAGAATATGTGCTTCTGTTTCTTGTGTATTCGTTTTGCATAGTTGGCATTTTGCTAGTTGTCTTGATATGTTGGGTTCTCTGTCTCTTGTAGGTGTCATGTTGTATATTAGTCTGAATGTCACCTCTCCCGGGCTGAGAGGAATGTTTGGGTTGTGCAAGTTTGTAAGAAAGTGTTGGTGTGGTTTGTTGTGAAATATTTATAACCTCTTTTGATTCTGAGATGTAGTTGAGGTGCTTGGAGCTTGACTAGATGTTTATATATTATATTTGTTGTCTGATGTATTTGATTTTCATGTCCTTTGATGGCTTGAATGCATGTTTTGTATTAGATGTGGGTGAGTGTGCCAGAAGTAGTGTGGTGTTGAGATTTTTTTGGTGGACAGGTTGGATAGTCTAAGTCCTATGTAGTAATGTGCTGAAATTATTGTTCTGGGTGTTTGATGATGCAACCTATATATTTTATTCTAAGTGCTTTTATTTTTGTGTGTATGTCTTGTGAGTACTATTCCTCCTTGTTTCTTGTCTTGTATCCAGTGTTGCGTGCTGTATGCTGTATATTGTACTTCCGAAGACGAATCTTCTGATTTGTATGTTGATGTCTGTGATTGTCTGCTTTGGAGGGTCGAAAACTGTTGCAATGTAGATTATTTTTGGAAGGATATGAGAGTGTTGACCAGCGCCCAATGGCTTCTCCTACCAAAGATTGTTGTTGCTTTGTATTTGTATCTGTGTAACATATGTATTTATCTGTGTTACAAGGTGTTTGTATGTGTCTGTATGTATTTGGTTTAGATGTGATGGAAATGTGATGCCGTATATTCTCATGTTATTTGTTGTTGTTAAACTAAATGGGAAGTCAGATTTATTTTTCCATTTTCCGATGCCCATGATTAAAGACTTGCGTACGTTTTACTTTTGCTCCACTACCTTTCCCAAATTCTGTGAATGTATTTAGGATATTTTCTATTGATCTAATGTTTGTGGGAAAATACAGTGTCGTCTGCGTAGGCAACCAACTTTCTTTCTGTTTTCCCTTGTATAGAAGTGCCTTTAATGGTGCTGTCTTGTCTAATCTTTTCCAAGAGTGGTTCTATTGCTAAAATATGCAACAGCGAGAGAGAGGCAACCCTGCTGACTGACCGTATTAGCTCAAAGGTACCACTTATCCGTATGCGTTACCAATACCCTACTCTCGGGTTTGGTGTATAATATTTGATCCACTCTCGGAAATGTGTACCTAAGTTGCAGTGCAGTAGTGTTTTATGCAGGTATGTGTTTGAAATCCTGTCAGATACCTTCTCCTGATCTAAGGATAGGATTGAGGGATTGACAGTCTTTCCTGATGTGTGTGAGTAATGATGTCTCTAATGAAGTGTGTATGTTGGTGTATGTTTCTACCTTGTACACTGCACTGTTGGTCCTCGTGTACCAGTGTTGACATGAAAGGTTTTAGTTTATTTGTCAGTGTCTTTGTCAGTATTTTGTAGTCTACATTTAGTAGTGATATTGGTCTGTAGTTTTTCAGTTGTGTTTTTGTGTAGAGTTGTCTTTGGGAATAAGGTAATGTATGATGAGTTCAAGCTAGAAAGGTAGTTGTTTTTCCTTAAAGGAGTCTGTGTAAACTCTCAGTAGGAGAGGGCCTAAGATAGGAAAGAAATGCTGATAGAATTCTGCTGTCAGTCCATCTGGTCCTGGCTGATTTGTTTTTGCATTTTATTTATTGCCTGTGTTATATCAGTTAGTGTCAGTTCTGTTTCACAGTTTATCGGTTTTTAAGTCAGATAGTTTCTTGGTATACTTCATGGAAACTGTCTTGTATTGTCTTTGTTGTGTATTCCCTTCTGTGTGTAGGGCTTTGTAATAATTTTCGAAAGCTAGTATAATTTGTGGTGTTTCTGTCTGCATGTTTCCGTCTAGGTCTACAATACTTCCTATCTGCTTGCTGTTTTGTATGTTTTGCTCTATTGCCATGTACTGTTTGCTTGGTGTTTCTTGTGTGATTGTGTTTAACTTTGTTCTCAACAAAGCACCTGAAATCTATAGTGTCTGTATTGTTCTAATTCTTCTTGTAATATAAGAATGTTGGGTGCATTGTTGTCTATTTGTCTTGAGAATTTGATTGCGTCTTCTAGTATTCTTTCTTGTCGTATTCTATCTCTATTAATGTGTGATGATATCTTTTGTGTCATTGCTTGTATAGTGTTCTTGAGTATTTCCCAATGTTGATGTACATTGTCTGTGGGTATATTATTGTGTAAATGGGGATGACATGTGTTATGTGTTCAATGTATGTTTGTTTTGAAGAGAAGTGTGTTGTTGAATTTCCAGTGTGGTGAGCGTTTTGGAGCTGGTGTGTGTGTATATGGAATTTATAGTTGATATGACAGCTTTGTGATCTGTAAAGCTGAGAGTTTCTGGAAGATGTTTGGTTTGACCTATGTGGAGGTCTGATGGTGCATATATTCTGTCTAAACGTGTTGCTCTTTTGTGTGCTCTGTTTGTATGTGTGGTTTCAATACCTTTAAGGTGTGTCTGTCTGTAAGTATCTGTCAAGTTGTGTGTTTCAATTATGTTTTGTAATATGTCTAACTGGTGTGTGTGTTGCTCTAGTTATACTCTTAATTTGCTCATTGCAATGTCTGCTCCTACACATCCATGTTACTGAGAACACAATTAGGCTCAGCTAATATAATATTTTGCCTCTGTATGGAATCAGTAAATTGTCCAGATGTTCATAAAAACAGGGCTGATCTCTCTCTATAGGCAGGGTGCATGTATGTTGACTAACGTATATGTTTGAATGTTATTACTTGTGAACTGTTGCTGGTTTCCCTTCCCTATCCATGTAAAGCTTGAAGAACCACCTATCCGAAGTCTGTAATATAACAACCCCGGATCCAGTGTTCTGAATTCTAAGTAAAATGTGAATGTCTTAATCTAGCTGTGTTGTAATTCGTGATGCATGTTCGTCTGTATGTATGTTAGTTTCTTGTAAGAATATAAAATCTGGTTTGTATTTGTGTATAAGTGATATGACTTCACAGAGTTTATTCGGAGGCCTAAATTATTAATACTAATGCTCTCTAATTTCGTCCGCCATAGTAATAGTACAAATATATATATATAGCATTTAATTAATATTTTATAATAATAAAAATGAAAGTAAAATATTTTATTTACGTGTTTAGGAGAATCACTGGCTGGTTCCATCTGTTGTTGTTGTTAAATCTATGACTAATTTGGAAAAGCTGGCGTCTATTATGTCTTGTTTTCCTTCTGTTTCTTTTTCTAAATCTGTTTTTGCTAGTTTCTGTGGTGTGGTCTGCTGGAGGTCTTGTCTTGTTTTTTCTGTAGGTTTCGAGCACGGGTTTTCACTTGCACTAGGACTGTCACTGTCTGTATTGACGTGCCAACGTCGTTTCTTTCCAACGTAGGTTACAGGCTGGAAGCCGTCATCGGTGGTCTGTGCTTCTTCATCAGCTGGTTTTGTATTTTGATGTCTGTCTGGTGTTGGTTTTAAAGGCCTCTCTGCTATATCTGGCGGCTGTTGGCTGATCTCAATGGTGTGTTGGATCTGGTTACCAGTTGTGTCTTTCGGTGTCTTTTGGAGTGCCAACCACTGCCAAACAACCAGCTATTCAAACTATAATCAGCAACGTAACCGGACGATCCTGACGTCAAGTATTTCGCTCAAACACTCGCCGGAAAAATGGGGAGTGCTCTGTCAACCGAATTTGCCGATACCACATTATATCGACTTCAGAAATCGGAGATTCATCAAATTTAAGACATACGGTCAGGGTGACCATGGCGGGACGGTCGAACTGTGTCCACATTGTGGGCAGGACACACATTAGGCAAATAGATTCCTGAAAACATTTTTTTTTTTTTTTTTTTTTTTGGAAGTGTTTTGTTTATTTTCGTTTTTTTGCATTACATTTCATTGTTTACAGACATTGTGAACTGATATGATTATGCCCGTGAAATGAAAATATAAGGATAGTGGGACTCGATGATGGTGATGATGATAATGATGTTACATATATACTAATATATACATGCACATATCCACACATACATATCTCATACATATACATACATACACATACATACATACATATATAAATATAGAAAATGCGATTTGATATCGAAAAAAACCACCAAAAAAAACCACACGAAAAGTATTGCATGAAGATTGTGATTTTTTAAGAAACTTCCCAGCAGCATAATCTCTCCAATTATTTCTATCTGAGTTGGGCAGCTCAAACGTGACCAACGCGGGTGTTATAAAACAACACCATGGTCGCTGTCGATGAAGTAACCTTGTGAGACATAATTGTTTCGACTCAGACCATTTTTGTCCTACGGGCGTGCACTCTCCAATATTTCTCGTGAAAGTTTCAAACGGGTGAAAGTAAGACCAACAAGCCTTGATAAAAGTCACGGTTAGCTGACCAAATTTGGCCGTAGGTCATTTCAGCGGGCGTACATCTCCTGGCCTGAACCAGAACAAAGGAAAAACAGTCAGATATTTAAATGAAAAATAGGTTTGAGCAAAGTAGCTGACTTCCGTGCTTAAGAAGACATTTTATACATTATAATTTTCACTGTAGTTATACATTATAAAATACAGTTTTCACTGTAGTTTATGCATTATAAGTACATTTTCTTTATAATTTTACATTACAAAATACATTTTTATTGTAGTTATACATTATAAAATACATTTTTCATTGTAGTTGTACATTTTAAAATACATTTTCATTGTAATTTTTGCACTTCACCACCCTTCCTCTTGACAGTGTGTTGTACAAATATACAAAATATGACAACTAATGTACATTGGATCTGCCATTCATCCTTCATTATTTATACATCTCAAGGCATACATTAAATGATAATGAATATAAGTGCAACAATTTTCCCTTCCATTTTTTCCTCTTTTTTTCTTTCTTTTTTCTTCTTTTCAACAGTATTTGAGGTGGGATATTTTCCAAATTACATTCTGAGTTATTTACATATTTCGTTTAAAAACAAATAAACATAAAAACATATATTACACACATGATATTGTAGCTCTCAAAGGAATATTTGTTTAAATAAAAGGGTTCATTGTAGATTTTCATGTGGAATGTTGCTGCATTTCTACAGACCCATATCAGGTGTCTGTATTCTGCAAGCAATATTAGTAATTTGTTGTGTATATCTGGAGTTGTTTTGGGCAGAGTGTTGAGCATTATGGCTCTGTAAATATCTGTCTTTTTATTTGTGTGTGTTTCAATCATCTTGTGAAGTGTTTCTACTTTTGTTTGTCTGATTGTATTGCATTCGAAGAATATGTGCTTCTGTTTCTTGTGTATTCGTTTTGCATAGTTGGCATTTTGCTAGTTGTCTTGATATGTTGGGTTCTCTGTCTCTTGTAGGTGTCATGTATATTAGTCTGAATGTCACCTCTCGGGCTTTGGAATGTTTAGGTTGTGCCAAGTTTTACTTAAGTGTTGGTGTGGTTTGTTATGAAATATTTATAACCTCTTGATTCTGAGATAACAGATTTGAGGTGCTTGGAGCTTGACTAGATGTTTATATATTATATTTGTTGTCTGATGTATTTGATTTTCATGTCCTTTATTGGCTTGAATGCATGTTTTGTAGAATGTGGGTAGTGTGCCAAAGTAGTGTGGTGTTGAGATTTTTGGTGGACAGGTTGGATAGTCTGATCCTATGTAGTAATGTGCTAGAGTATGTTGTTCTGGGTGTTTGATGATGCAACCTATATATTTTATTCTAAGTGCTTTTATTTTTGTGTGTATGTCTTGTAGTGCTATTCCTCCTTGTTTCTTGTCTTGTATCAGTGTTGCGTGCTGTATGCTGTATATTGTACTTCCAGGGTAGATCTTCTGATTTGTATGTTGATGTCTGTGATTGTCTGCTTTGGAGGGTCGAAAACTGTTGCAATGTAGATTATTTTTGGAAGGATGTAAGTGTTGACTATTATGCTTCTACCAAAGATTGTTGTTGCTTTGTATTTGTATCTGTGTAACATATGTGTTATCTGTGTTACAAGGTGTTGCCATGTGTCTGTATGTATTTGGTTTGGGTGTGATGGAAATGTGATGCCGTATATTCTCATGTTGTTGTTGTTGTTAAACTAAATGGGGAAGTCGGATTTATTTTTTCCATTTCCGATACCATGATTAAAGACTTGCGTACGTTTACTTTTGCTCGACTACCTTTCCCAAATTCTGTGAGAATGTATTTAGGATATTTTCTATTGATCTAATGTTTGGCGGGAAAAATACAGTGTCGTCTGTGACAGCAACTTTCTTCTGTTTTCCTTGTATAGAAGTGCCTTTAATGGTGCTGTCTTGTCTAATCTTTTCCAAGAGTGGTTCTATTGCTAAAATATACAACAACGGAGAGAGAGAGCAACCCTGCCTGACTGACCGTGTTAGCTCAAGTACCATATTATCGTATGGTTCACCAATACACCTACTCTCGGGTTTTGGTGTATAATATTACCCGATCCACTCTCGAAATGTGTACACAAGTTGCAGTGCAGTAGTGTTTTATGCAGGTATGTGTGCGAAATCCTGTCAGATACCTTCTCCTGATCTAAGGATGATTGAGGATTGACAGTCTTTCTGATGTGTGTAGGTAATGATGTCTCCTAATGAAGTGTATGTTGGTGTATGTTTCTACCTTGTACACTGCACTGTTGAGTCCTCGTGTACAGTGTTGACATGAAAGGTTTTAGTTTATTTTGTCAGTGTCTTTGTCAGTATTTTAGCAGTCTACATTTAGTAGTGATATTGGTCTGTAGTTTTTCAGTTGTGTTTTGTCAGAGTTGTCTTTAGGAATAAGAGTAATGTATGATAGGTTCAAGCTAGAAGGTAGTTGTTTTTCCTTAAAGGAGTCTGTGTAAACTCTCAGTAGGAGAGGGCCTAAGATAGGAAAGAAATGCTGATAGAATTCTGCTGTCAGTCCGTCTGGTCCTGGTGATTTGTTTTTTTTGCATTTTATTTATTGCCTGTGTTATGTCAGTTAGTGTCAGTTCTGTTTCTAGTTTATCCCGGTTTAAGTCAGATAGTTTCTTGGTATGCTTCATGAAACTTCCCATCTTGTGTATGCTATTTATTAATATTCCCTTCTGTGTATAGGGCTTTTTGTAATAATTTTCAGAAGCTAGTATGGTTTGTGGTGTTTCTGTCTGCATGTTTCCGTCTAGATCTCGCAATACTTCCTATCTGCTTGCTGTTTTTGTATGTTTGCTCTGTGCATGTACTGTTTGCTTGGTGTTTCTTGTGTGATTGTGTTTAACTTTGTTCTCAATAGCACCCTGAAATCTATGATGTCTGTATTGTTCTAGTTCTTCTTGTAATATAAGAATGTTGGGTGCATTATTTGTCTATTTGTCTTGGGAATTTGATTGCGTCTTCTAGTATTCTTTCTTGTCGTATTCTATCTCTATTAATGTGTGATATCTTTTGTGTCATTGCTTGTATAGTGTTCTTGAGTATTTCCCAATGTTGATGTACGTTGTCTGTAGGTATATTGTTTGTGTAAATGAGGATGACATGTGTTATGTGTTCAATGTATGTTTTGTTTTGAAGAAGTGTGTTGTTGAATTTCCAGTGTGGTGAGCGTTTGGAGCTGGTGTGTGTGTATATGGATTTATAGTTGATATGACAGCTTTGTGATCTGTAAAGCTGAGAGTTTCTGGAAGATGTTTGGTTTGACCTATATGGAGTCTGATGTGCATATATTCTGTCTAAACGTGTTGCTCTTTTGTGTGCTCTGTTTGTATGTGTGGTTTCAATACCTTTAAGGTGTGTCTGTCTGTAAGTATCTGTCAAGTTGTGTGTTTCAATTATGTTTTGTAATATGTCTAACTGGTGTGTGTTGCCTCTAGTTATACTCTTAATTTGTGTTGCAATGTCTGCTCCTACCACATCCATGTTACTGAGAACACAATTAAAATCTCCAGCTAATATAATATTTTTACCTCTGTATGGAATCAGTAAATTGTCCAGATGTTCATAAAAGCAGGCTGATCTCTATGGGCAGGGGAAGTGCATGTATGTTGACTTCTTAACGTATATGTTTGAATGTTGTTACTTATTGAACTATTGCTAGTTTTCCTTCCCTATCCTATAAAAACATGAAGAACCCACCTAATAAAAGTCTATGTGTAACCCTGATCCAGTGTTTGAATTCCTAAACTAAAATGTAGATGTCTTAATCCTAGCTGTGTTGTAATTCGTGATGCATGTTCGTCTGTATGTATGTTAGTTTCTTGTAAGAATATAAAATCTGGTTTGTATTTGTGTATAAGTGATATGACTTCACAGAGTTTATTCCGGAGGCCTAGAATATTAATACTAATTACTCTAATTTCGTCCGCCATGGTAATAGTACAAATATATATATATATAGCATTTAATTAATATTTTATAATAATAAAAATGAAAGTAAAATATTTTATTTACGTGTTTAGGAGAATCACTGGCTGGTTCCATCTGTTGTTGTTGTTAAATCTATGACTAATTTGGAAAAACTGACATCTATTATGTCTTGTTTTCCTTCTGTTTCTTTTCTAAATCTGTTTTTGCTAGTTTCTGTGGTGTGGTCTGCTGGAGGTCTTGTCTTGTTTTCTGTGGGTTTCGAGCACGGGTTTTCCCTTGCACTAGGACTGTCACTGTCTGTATTGACGTGCCAACGTCGTTTCTTTCCAACGTAGGTTTACAAACTGGGAAGCCGTCATCAGTGGTCTGTACTTCTTCATCAGCTGGTTTTGTATTTTGATGTCTGTCTGGTGTTGGTTTTAAAGGCCTCTCTGCTATATCTGGCGGCTGTTGGCTGATCTCAATGGTGTGTTGGATCTGCAGATTGCAGTTGTGTCTTTCCGGTGTCTTTTTGGGTGCCAGCCGCAAACAACCAGCTATTCAAACTATAATCGGCAACATCTTGGACGATCCTGACGTCGAAGTATTTCCGCTCAAACACTCGCCGGAAAAATGGGGAGTGCTCTGTCGGCGAATTGCCGATACCACATTATATCGACTTCGAAAATCGGAGATTCATCAAATTTAAGACATACGGTCAGGGTGACCATGGCGGGACGTCAGACTGTGTGTCCACATTGTGGGCAGGACACACAGTAGGCAAATAGATTCCTGAAAACATTTTTTTTTTTTTTTTTTTGGAGTATTTTTCGTTTTGCATTACATTTCATTGTTTACAGACATTTGTGAACTGATATGATTATGCCCCGTGAAATGTAAATATGAGATGGTGGGCTTTCGATGATGGTGATGATGATAATGATGTTACATATATACTAATATATACATGCACATATCCACACATACATATCTCATACATATACATACCTTCACATACATACATACATATATAAATATAGAAAATGCGATTTGATATTCAGAAAAACCATAAAAAAACCACACAAGTATTGCATGAAGATTGTGATTTTAAAACTTCCCAACTGACATAATCTCTCCATTATTTCCTATCTGAGTTGGGCGGCTCAAGCAGCCAACGCGGGTGTTATAAAACAACACCATGGTCGCTGTCGTCGGCCAACCTTGTGAGACATAATTGTTTCGACTCAGACCATTTTGTCCTACCAGCGTACACTCTCCAATATTTCTCGTGAGAAAGTTTCAAACAGGTGAAAGTAAGACCAACAAGCCTTGATAAAAGTCACGGTTAGCTGACCAAATTTGGCCGTAGGTCATTTTTAGCGGGACATTACGTCTCTATTATGACAAAGACAAAAGAAAAACAGTCAGATGTTCGTGAGAAAAGAAAAATAGGTTTGAGCAAAGTAGCTGACCGTGCTTAAGGAACATTTTATACATTATAATTTTCACTGTAGTTATACATTATAAAATACAGTTTTCACTGTAGTTTATACATTATAAGTACATTTTCTTTATAATTTTACATTACAAAATACATTTTTATTGTAGTTATACATTATAAAATACATTTTCATTATGATTATTACATTTTAAAATACATTTTCATTGTAATTTTACACTTCACCACCCTTCCTCTTGACAGTGTGTTGTACAAATATACAAAAATATGACAACTTCAATGTACATTGGATCTGCCATTCATCCTTCATTATTTATACATCTCAAGGCATACATTAAATGATAATGAATATAAGTGCAACAATTTTCCCTTCCATTTTTTCCTTTTTTTTTTTCTTTCTTTTTTCTTCTTTTCAACAGTATTTGAGGTGGGATATTTTCCAAATTACATTCTGAGTTATTTACATATTTCGTTTAAAAACAAATAAACATAAAAGCATATATTACATGATAGTGGCAGCTCTCCAAGGAATGTTGTTTAAATAAGGTTCATTTGTAGATTTTCATGTGGAATGTTGCTGCATTTCTACAGACCCATATCAGGTGTCTGTATTCTGCAAGCAATATTAGTAATTTGTTGTGTATATCTGGAGTTGTTTTGGGCAGAGTGTTGAGCATTGTAGGCTCTGTAAATATCTGTCTTTTATTTGTGTGTGTTTCAATCATCTTGTGAGTGTTTCTTTTGTTTGTCTGATTATGTGCATTCGAAGAATATGTGCTTCTGTTTCTTGTGTATTCGTTTTGCATAGTTGGCATTTTGCTAGTTGTCTTGATATGTTGGGTTCTCTGTCTCTTGTGGGGTGTCATGTTGTATATTAGTCTGAATGTCACCTCTCAGGCTTCGAGAGGAATGTTTGGGTTGTGCAAGTTTATGAAAGTGTTGGTGTGGTTTGTTATGAAATATTTATAACCTCTTTTGATTCTGAGATGTAGTTGAGGTGCTTGGAGCTTGACTAGATGTTTATATATTATATTTGTTGTCTGATGTATTTGATTTTCATGTCCTTTGATGGCTTGAATGCATGTTTTGTAGAATGTGGGTAGTGTGCCAAAGTAGTGTGGTGTTGAGATTTTTGGTGGACAGGTTGGATAGTCTAAGTCCTGTGTGTGTGTGCTAGAGTATGTTGTTCTGGGTGTTTGATGATACAACCTATATATTTTATTCTAAGTGCTTTTATTTTGTGTGTGTGTCTTGTAGTGCTATTCCTCCTTGTTTCTTGTCTTGTATCAGTGTTGCGTGCTGTATGCTGTATATTGTACTTCCGAACCAGATCTTCTGGTTGTATGTTGATGTCTGTGATTGTCTGCTTTGGAGGGTCGAAAACTGTTGCAATGTAGATTATTTTGGAGGATGTAAGTGTTGACTATTGTGCTTCTACCAAAGATTATTTGTTGCTTGTATTTGTATCTGTGTAACATATGTGTTATCTGTGTTACAAGGTGTTGCCATGTGTCTGTATGTATTTGGTTTGGGTGTGATGGAAATGTGATGCCGTATATTCTCATGTTATTTGTTGTTGTTAAACTAAATGGGAAGTCAGTTGTTTTCCATTTCGTGCCCATGATTAAAGACTTGTGTGTGTTGCCTTTTGTCCACTACCTTTCCCAAATTCTGTGAATATTATTTAGGATATTTTCTATTGATCTAATGTTTGGCGGGAAAAATACAGTGTCGTCTGCGTAGGCAAGCAACTTTCTTTCTTTTTTCCTTGTATAAGTGCCTTTAATGGTGCTGTCTTGTCATAATCTTTTCCAAGAGTGGTTCTATTGCTGGAAATATACAACAACGGAGAAGCAACCCTGCCTGACTGACCGTGTTAGCTCAAAAGGTGCCGCTTATCGTATGGTTCACCAATACCTACTCTCGGGTTTGGTGTATGTCTGATCCACTCTCGGAAATGTGTACCTAAGTTGCCCAGTGCAGCAGTGTTTTATGCAGGTATGTGTGCGAAATCCTGTCGAATGCCTTCTCCTGATCTAAGGATAGGATTGAGGATTGACAGTCTTTCTGATGTGTTATGAGTAATGATGTCTCCCTAATGAAGTGTGTATGTTGGTGTATGTTTCTACCTTGTACACTGCACTGGTAGTCCTCGTGTACCAGTGTTGACATGAAAGGTTTAGTTTATTTGTCAGTGTCTTTTTGTCAGTATTTTGTAGTCTACATTTAGTAGTGATATTGGTCTGGTTTTCAGTTGTGTTTGTCAGAGTTGTCTTTAGGAATAAGAGTAATGTATGATAGGTTCAAGCTAGAAGGTAGTTGTTTTTCCTTAAAGGAGTCTGTGTAAACTCTCAGTAGGAGAGGGCCTAAGAAAGGAAAGAAATGCTGATAGAATTCTGCTGTCAGTCCGTCTGGTCCTGGTGATTTTGTTTTTACATTTATTTATTGCCTGTGTTATGTCAGTTAGTGTCAGTTCTGTTTCTAGTTTATCCCGGTTTAAGTCAGATAGTTTCTTGGTATACTTCATGAAACTGTCTTGTGTATGCTGTTGTGTATTCCCTTCTGTGTATAGGGCTTTGTAATATTTTAGCTAGTATAATTTGTGGTGTTTCTGTCTGCATGTTTCCGTCTAGGTCTACAATACTTCCTATCTGCTTGCTGTTTTGTATGTTTTGCTCTATTGCCATGTACTGTTTTGTGGTGTTTCTTGTGTGATTGTGTTTAACTTTGTTCTCAACAAAGCACCCTGAAATCTATGATGTCTGTATTGTTCTAGTTCTTCTTGTAATATAAGAATGTTGGGTGCATTGTTGTCTATTTTATGTAAGGGAATTTGATTGCGTCTTCTAGTATTCTTTCTTGTCGTATTCTATCTCTATTAATGTGTGATGATATATCTTTGTGTCATTGCTTGTATAGTGTTCTTAGTATTTCCCAATGTTGATGTACGTTGTCTGTAGGTATATTGTTTGTGTAAATGAGGATGACATGTATTTATGTGTTCAATGTATGTTTTGTTTTGAAGAAGTGTGTTGTTGAATTTCCAGTGTGGTGAGCGTTTGGAGCTGGTGTGTGTGTATGTGGAATTTATATAGTTGATATGACAACTTTGTGATCTGTAAAGCTGAGGATTTCTGGAAGATGTTTGGTTTGACCTATATGGAGGTCTGATGGTGCATATATTCTGTCTAAACGTGTTGCTCTTTTGTGTGCTCTGTTTGTATGTGTGGTTTCAATGCCTTTAGGTGTGTCTGTCTGTAAGTATCTGTCAAGTTGTGTGTTTCAATTATGTTTTGTAATATGTCTAACTGGTGTGTGTTGCCTCTAGTTATACTCTTAATTTGTGTTGCAATGTCTGCTCCTACCACATCCATGTTACTGAGAACACAATTAAAATCTCAACTAATATAATATTTTTTACCTCTGTATGGAATCAGTAAATTGTCAGATGTTCATAAAAACGGCCCTGATCTCTATAGGCAGGGGGTACATGTATGTTGACTAACGTATATGTTTGAATGTTGTTACTTGCTTGAACTATTGCTAGTTTCCCTTCCTATCCCTGTAAAGCTTGTGAAGAACCCACCTATCCGAAGTCTGTAATATAGCAACCCTTGATCCAGTGTTCTAGATTCCCTAAACTAAAATGTGAATGTCTTAATCCTAGCTGTGTTGTAATTCGTGATGGGTGATCTGTATGTATGTTAGTTCTTTGTAGATATAAAATCTGGTTTGTATTTGTGTATAAGTGATATGACACAGTTTATTCCCGGAGAGGCCTAGAATATTAATACTAATTACTCTAATTTCGTCCGCCATAGTAATATTTTAAAATATATATATATATAGCATTTAATTAATATTTTATAATAATAAAAATGAAAGTAAAATATTTTATTTACGTGTTTAGGAGAATCTTGCTGGCTGGTTCCATCTGTTGTTGCTGTTAAATCTATGACTAATTTGGAAAAGCTGGCGTCTGTATGTCTTGTTTTCCTTCTGTTTCTTGCTTTTTCTAAATCTGTTTTTTTGCTAGTTTCTGTGGTGTGGTCTGCTGGAGGTCTTGTCTTGTTTTTTCTGTAGGTTTCGAGACACGGGTTTCCACTTGCACTAGGACTGTCACTATCTGTGATGACGTGCCAACGTCGTTTCTTTCCAACGTAGGTTACAAACTGGAAGCCGTCATCAGTGGTCTGTACTTCTTCATCAGCTGGTTTTGTATTTTGATGTCTGTCTGGTGTTGGTTTTAAAGGCCTCTCTGCTATATCTGGCGGCTGTTGGCTGATCTCAATGGTGTGTTGGATCTGGTTACCAGTTGTGTCTTTCGGTGTCTTTTTGGGTGCCAGCCACTGCCAAACAACCAGCTATTCAAACTATAATCGGCAACATCTTGGACGATCCTGACGTCGAAGTATTTCCGCTCAAACACTCGCCGGAAAAATGGGGAGTGCTCTGTCGGCCGAATTTGCCGATACCACATTATATCGACTTCGAAATCGGAGATTCATCAAATTTAAGACATACGGTCAGGGTGACCATGGCGGGACGTCGAACTGTGTGTCCACGGTAGCCAGGCAGGACACACATTGGGCAAATAGATTCTGAAAACATTTTTTTTTTTTTTTTGGAAGTGTTTATTTTCGTTTTTGCGGCCCATTTCATTGTTTACAGACATTTGTGAACTGATATAGTTATGCCCGTGAAATGAAAATATGAGATGGTGGGCTTTCGATGATGGTGATGATGATAATGATGTTACATATATACTAATATATACATGCACATATCCACACATACATATCTCATACATATACATACATACACATACATACATACATATATAAATACGAAAATGCGATTTGATATCGAAAAAAACCACCAAAAAAAACCACACGAAAAGTATTGCATGAAGATTGTGATTTTAAGAAACTTTTGTGACATAATCTCCATTATTTCTATCTGAGTTGGGCGGCTCGAAGCAGTAACGCGGGTGTTATGAAACAACACCATGGTCGCTGTCGTCAGTAACCTTGTGAGACATAATTGTTTCGACTCAGACCATTTTGTCCTACGGGCGTACACTCTCCAATATTTCTCGTGAGAAAGTTTCAAACGGGTAAATAAGACCAACAAGCCTTGATAAAAGTCACGGTTAGCTGACCAAATTTGGCCGTAGGTCATTTTCAGCAGGACATTACGTCTCCTGGCCTGACAAAGACAAAGGAAAAACAGTCCAGATGTTCGTGAGAGAAAATGAGTTTGAGCAAAGTAGCTGACCGTGTAGGAACATTTTATACATTATAATTTTCACTGTAGTTATACATTATAAAATACAGTTTTCACTGTAGTTTATACATTATAAAATTACATTTTTCTTTATAATTTTACATTACAAAATACATTTTTATTGTAGTTATGCATTATAAAATACATTTTCATTGTAGTTGTACATTTTAAAATACATTTTCATTGTAATTTTTACACTTCACCACCCTTCCTCTTGACAGTGTGTTGTACAAATATACAAAATATAACCTTCAATGTACATTAGATCTGCCATTCATCTTCATTATTTATACATCTCCAAGGCATACATTAAATGATAATGAATATAAGTGCAACAATTTTCCCTTCCATTTTTTCCTCTTTTTTTTTTTCTTTCTTTTTTTTCTTCTTTTCAACAGTATTTGAGGTGGGATATTTTCCAAATTACATTCTGAGTTATTTACATATTTCGTTTAAAAACAAATAAACATAAAAGCATATATTACATGATAGTAGCGGCTCTCCAAAGGAATATTTGTTTAAATAAAGGTTCATTGTAGATTTTCATGTGGAATGTTGCTGCATTTCTACAGACCCATATCA
This sequence comes from Arion vulgaris, assembly GCA_020796225.1. Classification (NCBI taxonomy): domain Eukaryota; kingdom Metazoa; phylum Mollusca; class Gastropoda; order Stylommatophora; family Arionidae; genus Arion; species Arion vulgaris. The sequence continues at coordinate 27,229 of JADZMA010000062.1, forward strand.
GGTGTCTGTATTCTGCAAGCAATATTAGTAATTTGTTGTGTATATCTGGAGTTGTTTTGGGCAGAGTGTTGAGCATTATGGCTCTGTAAATATCTGTCTTTTTATTTGTGTGTGTTTCAATCATCTTGTGGAGTGTTTCTTTTGTTTGTCTGATTGTATTGCATTCGAAGAATATGTGTTCTTCTGTTTCTTGTGTATTCGTTTTGCATAGTTGGCATTTTGCTAGTTGTCTTGATATGTTGGGTTCTCTGTCTCTTGTGGGTGTCATATTATTGTATATTAGTCTGAATGTCACCTCTCTGAAGCTGAGGAATGTTTGGAGTTGTGCAGAAGTTTATGAAAGTGTTGGTGTGGTTTGTTATGAAATATTTATAACCTCTTTTGATTCTGAGATGTAGTTGAGGTGCTTGGAGCTTGACTAGATGTTTATATATTATATTTGTTGTCTGATGTATTTTGATTTCCATGTCAGCTGATGGCTTGAATGCATGTTTGTAGAATGTGGGTAGTGTGCAAGGCAAATTGTGGTGTTGAGATTTTTGGTGGACATAGGTTGGATAGTCTAGTCCATGTGGCCAATGTGCTAAGTATGTTGTTTGATGATGCAACCTATATTTTATTCTAAGTGCTTTTATTTTGTGTGTATGTCTTGTAGTGCTATTCCTCCTTGTTTCTTGTCTTGTATCAGTATTTGCGTGCTGTATGCCTTATGTTGTGCTTTGAAGACGAATCTTCTGATTTGAATGTTGATGTCTGTGATTGTCTGCTTTGGAGGGTCGAAAACTGTTGCAATGTAGATTATTTTTGGAAGGATGTAAGTGTTGACTATTATGCTTCTACCAAAGATTGTTGTTGTTTTGTATTTGTATCTGTGTGTATATGTGTTATCTGTGTTACAAAGGTGTTTGCCATGTGTCTGTATGTATTTGGTTTTAGTGTGATGGAAATGTGATGCCGTATATTCTCATATTTATTGTTGTTGTTAAACTAAATGGAAGTCAGTTTATTTTCCATTTGATATACATGATTAAAGACTTGTGTACGTTTACTTTTGCTCCACTACCTTTCCCAAATTCTGTGAATGTATTTAGGATATTTTCTATTGATCTAATGTTTGGCGGGAAAATACAGTGTATCAAATCTGCGTAGGCAACCTTAACTTTCACTGCTTTTTCCCTTGTATAGAAGTGCCTTTAATGGTGCTGTCTTGTCTAATCTTTTCCAAGAGTGGTTCTATTGCTAAAATATACAACAACGGAGAGAGAGAGCAACCCTGCCTGACTGACCGTGTTAGCTCAAAGGTACCGCTTATCGTATGGTTCACCAATACCCTACTCTCGGGTTTGGTGTATAATATTTACGATCCACTCTCGAAATGTGTACCTAAGTTGCAGTGCAGCAGTGTTTTATGCAGGTATGTGTGCGAAATCCTGTCGAATGCCTTCTCCTGATCTAAGGATAGGATTGAGGATTGACAGTCTTTCTGATGTGTGTAGGTAATGATGTCTCTATTAGAGTGTGTATGTTGGTGTATGTTTCTACCTTGTACACTGCACTGTTGGTCCTCGTGTACCAGTGTTGACATGAAAGGTTTTAGTTTATTTGTCAGTGTCTTTGTCAGTATTTTGTAGTCTACATTTAGTAGTGATATTGGTCTGTAGTTTTTCAGTTGTGTTTTGTCAGAGTTGTCTTTAGGAATAGGAAGTAATGTATGATGAGTTCAAGCTAGAAGGTAGTTGTTTTTCCTTAAAAGGGTCTGTGTAAACTCTCAGTAGGAAGAGGGCCTAAGATAGGAAAGTACTGATAAATTCTGCTGTCAGTCCGTCTGGTCCTGGTGATTTGTTTTTTTGCATTTTATTTATTGCCTGTGTTATGTCCAGTTGGTGTCAGTTCTGTTTCTAGGAGTTTATCCCGGTTTTTAAAATTGAATGGTTTCTTGGTATACTTCATGAAACCTCTTGTGTATGCTATTGTGTATTCCCTTCTGTGTATAGGGCTTTGTAATAATTTTCGAAAGCTAGTATAATTTGTGGTGTTTCTGTCTGCATGTTTCCGTCTAGGTCTACAATACTTCCTATCTGCTTGCTGTTTTGTATGTTTTGCTCTATTGCCATGTACTGTTTGCTTGGTGTTTCTTGTGTGATTGTGTTTAACTTTATTTCTCAACAAAGCACCCTGAAATCTATGATATCTGTATTGTTCTAGTTCTTCTTGTAATATAAGAATGTTGGGTGCATTGTTGTCTATTTGTCTTGAGAATTTGATTGCGTCTTCTAGTATTCTTTCTTGTCGTATTCTATCTCTATTAATGTGTGATGATATCTTTTGTGTCATTTAACTTGTATAGTGTTCTTGAGTATTTCCCAATGTTGATGTACGTTGTCTGTAGGTATATTGTTTGTGTAAATGAGGATGACATGTGTTATGTGTTCAATGTGTGTTTGTTTTGAAGAAGTGTGTTGTTGAATTTCCAGTGTGTGGTGAGCGTTTGGGTGGTGTGTGTGTATGTGGAATTTATAGTTGATATGACAGCTTTGTGATCACAAAGCTGAGAGTTTCTGGAAAGATGTTTGGTTTTGACCTATATGGAGGTCTGATGGTGCATATATTCTATAAACGTGTTGCTCTTTTGTGTGCTCTGTTTGTATGTGTGGTTTCAATACCTTTAAGGTGTGTCTGTCTGTAAGTATCTGTCAAGTTGTGTGTTTCAATTATGTTTTGTAATATGTCTAACTGGTGTGTGTTGCCTCTAGTTATACTCTTAATTTGTGTTGCAATGTCTGCTCCTACCACATCCATATTACTGAGAACACAAATTAAAATCTCAGCTAATATAATATTTTACCTCTGTATGGAATCAGTAAATTGTCCAGATGTTCATAAAAGCAGGGATCTCTATGAGCTAGGGGTGCATGTGTTGACTAACGTATATGTTTGAATGTTGTTACTTGCTTGAACTATTGCTAGTTTCCCTTCCCTATCCATGTAAAGCTTGTGAAGAACCCACCTATCCGAAGTCTGTAATATAGCAACCCCTGATCCAGTGTTCTGAATTCCTAAACTAAAATGTGAATGTCTTAATCCTAGCTGTGTTGTAATTCGTGATGCATGTTCAATCTGTATGTATGTTAGTTTCTTGTAAGAATATAAATCTGGTTTGTATTTGTGTATAAGTGATATGACTTCACAGAGTTTATTCCGGAGGCCTAGAATATTAATACTAGTACTCTAATTTCGTCCGCCATGGTAATAGTACAAATATATATATATATAGCATTTAATTAATATTTTATAATAATAAAAATGAAAGTAAAATATTTTATTTACGTGTTTAGGAGAATCACTGGCTGGTTCCATCTGTTGTTGTTGTTGTATTAAATCCATGACTAATTTGGAAAAGCTGGCGTCTATAGTGTCTTGTTTTCCTTATTTCTTTCTAAATCTGTTTTGCTAGTTTCTGTGGTGTGGTCTGCTGGAGGTCTTGTCTTGTTTTTTCTGGGTTCAAACACTGGTTTCCTTGCACTGGGACTGTCACTGTCTGTATTGACGTGCCAACGTCGTTTCTTTCCAACGTAGGTTACAAACTGGAAGCCGTCATCAGTGGTCTGTACTTCTTCATCAGCTGGTTTTGTATTTTGATGTCTGTCTGGTGTTGGTTTTAACAGCCTCTCTTATCTGGCGGCTGTTGGCTGATCTCAATGAATTGTGTTGGATCTAGTTGCACCAGTTGTATCTTTCGGTGTCTTTTTGGGCATCTATTTGCCCCAATGTGTATCCTACTTACAATGTGGACACACAATTCGACGTCCCGCCATGAGTCACCATGACTGTATGTCTTAAATTTGATGAATCTCCGATTTCGAAGTCGATATAATGTGGTATCGGCAAATTCGGCCGACGAAGCACTCCCCATTTTTCCAGCGAGTGTTTGAGCGGAAATACTTCAAACGACGTCAGGATCGTCCAGATGTTGCCGATTATAGTTTGAATAGCTGGTTGTTTGGCAGTGGCTGGCACCCAGTGTAGGGTAATCCTCTCTCTCTTTGTCGTTAGAGTGCTCTATGATGACGGTTATCTCTGGGTTGGTGAGGTGAATCTTTTTCCCATAGTCTATCATGAAGTGTCTTGAGTACGTTTCAGGAGTCAAAGTGACGTAGTACTTAATTGGGGTTTTCGTATCTGTAGATACTACTTACCCCTTCAGTGGCCTCCTCTGGTCAACAAGAACACTTGGCCAAGAATGCTGGTGAGGCTTTGCCGCAGCTTGAGCTCCAGTAATGGTAAGTAAAAGGGTTCCGGTAATACGCAACATGCGCATGTTCCGGGTGAAGTCATTTATCTCGAGCTTCCAGTGCCAACGAAACCATGGAACTCAACTTTAGCACAGAGACAATTACCGTTGCAATGGCTCTCACCTGCCGGAAATAGACCAACATGAATCCTGTCGATACTGTGCTGAAAATCAGCGTCCGTGCAGGCACATTCCATTTCTGCCGGCCGTGCAACAGTTTTCTAGTCTGTGGAAAGAGAAAAAAATGCGTCAGCAATGTGCACGACGTTCATGCATTATTATGTACCTTTGTAGCGCAATTTATATTTATTTACCCTTTGCCCACATGGGCCGTCAATTCCAGTTATTTCACATTATGTAAGTAGCCTCTCTTTGACCGTCGACGTGTAAACGTGGTATCAGTCAGTCAGTCAGATATTATTTCTGGCGTTTTGTACTAAGTCTTTTGGCGCGAAGTTTTTGGCTGGCAGAATTTTCAAAAATAAATTTTTGGCCCATACTGTAATCTGCTGTTGAACTTTGACAGACGACATGTTCAAAAATTCAAATGAACTGCCTGTTCTATTACAATATAACGGGACGACAGTAGCATTAAATGCTCATCAATTATGTGATTAGGAAATGTTAGCGGACAGTTTGGTCAACATAACAAAAGCAAGCAAGACGGTGGTGGTTTATGGCCGTTGCGTACGTAAAATACACAAGTCACACGACCACCGTCAATCTCTTGTGTTTGTGTGATTGCTATTCGTAACATTTAATTTGATGGTTTGGGCCCATTCCCGGAAGCACTGCAATACCAGGTCGACCCGCGACGAGCGGAGACAAGACCCGGGCATCATCTAGTTCAAGAAATCAGTTTAATATCATGAAGTGACCAATGGGCCACGTATGGATATTAAGCTGATAAAACAAAATTTTTTGTTTTGAAGTGTTTATTTTCGTTTTTGCATTACATTTCATTGTTTACAGACATTTGTGAACTGATATGATTATGCCCGTGAAATGAAAATAACTAGGATAGTGAGCTTTCGGTAAGTGGTGATGATGATAATGATGTTACATATGTACTTATATATACATGCACATATCCACACATACATATCTTATACATATACATATATAAATATAGAAAATGCGATTTGATATCGAAAAAAACCCCCAAAAAAGAGCTTGCGAAAAGTATCGATTAAAGGTGTTGCTTTTAAGAAACTTCAACTGACATAATCTCTCCATTATTTCTATCTGAGTTGGGCGGCTCGAAGCAGCCAACGCGGGTGTTATAAAACAACACCATGGTCGCTGTCGTCAAAACAACAGCAGCGGACATAATTGTCTCGACTCAGACCATTTGTCCTGCAGGCATGCACTCTCAATATTTCTTGTGAAAGTTTCAATCGGCCGCCAGAAAGTAAGACCAACAAGCCTTGATAAAAGTCACGGTTAGCTAACCAAATTTGGCCGTAGGTCATTTTCAATAAGGACATTACGTCTGGGCTCAACAAAGACAAAGAGAAAACCAATTGAATGTTCGTGAAAAATAGGTTTGAGCAAAGTAATGACCGTGCTTAAGGAACATTTTATACATTATAAAATACATTTTTTCACTGTGGTTATACATTATGAAGTACATTTTTCTTTATAATTTTACATTATAAAATACATTTTTCATTGTAATTATATCATGCTAGTAGACTTTGACAGAGGACATGTTCAAGAATTCAAATAGACGTTTGCCTATTTCTATTACAATATAACGGGACGACAATGTGATGAAAGTATATCATTATAGCGATTAAAAATGTGGCGGACGGACTGGTCAACATAACAAAAGCAACAAGACGGTGGTGGTTTATGGCCGTTGCGTACGTAAATACCACAAAAAAAGTCCGCACGCCACCGTCGTCTCTTGTGTTTGTGTGATTTGCTATTCGTAACATTTAATTGATGGTTTGGGCCATTCCCGGAAGTACTGCAATACCGGGTCGACCCGCGACAAGAGCGGGCAAGCCGGGCATCTCATCTAGTTCCACAGGGACACGAAGTCGCACAGGCTAGCGTATCTGAGAGTTTCTGCCGGACACAAATCATCACTCTGCACAAATCCATAAAATGAGAACAAGGGAAGGCGTTTAGAAGAGGTCGATCCCTGGATGGCCGAGGCAGGATATTAGTAAACAGGTCTGTACTCTGAATCGAGCTGAGGCGCGGTGACGAATGGATGCCTATATCAGGATATGACTGCTTACGCCAGGGTTATCAGCACACTTGGACGCCGCTGTAGAGAATGGGCCCGGGCGTCGTCAATGCAGAAATTCTTGCACTCGTGGATCAGCATCCACAGGTGATATCATTATCTACACCGATATGGCTCTGTCGAGCGTGGCACCAGATCATCGTGGACTTACTCAACACAACAGAGCAGTCGCACCGCTCCGCGCGCGGGGACTGCGGGCTTTCCGAGACAACGACATCGAGCATGACTATGGATATCACCGCTGCCTCCAGGGCTCTGTCATGGGTGGCTGAGCAACAGGTGACCCATACGATCATCATATCAGACTCGATGAGTATGCTTCAACTGATTGCATCTAGGTATGCGGGTGGAATGGAGTGAACGGCATTCGGAGATCAAATCTCAAGAAAGGTAACGGCTGTACACGCCTGGACGCATGCTGGAGTGCGGGGTAACGAGCGTGCTGACTCTCTTTTAAACAGTGCCCCGACTCAAGTGGGCAGAAGCATGGACAGAGCCGATATCATCAATACGCTCTCAATTGTGTAGCATGGGCGGGTCCTCAGACACTGGAACGAGTTCGAGTGGGTGTTAAGTTTGGACATGCCAAAGACAGTGTCGTCTTCGTGGTAGGAAGATATAGTAATCAACTTCTCATGGGTGCACAGCGAGGCAAATGGACTTTGGGATGGCTGCTGCAACGGAGGACCAGAGCACGATCAGTGCCCAATGTGCCATGACGTCGATCGCATAACATAACATAACATAACATATCATCTAGTTCCAAAAATCAGTTTAATATCAGGTGACTCAATGGGCCACGTATCAGATATTAAGCTGATGGCTGAATTAAAAAAATATTTTTATAAATTGAAGTGTTTATTTTCATTTGAACATAACAATTGATTTTGTACATACATTTATGAGCTCGCCAAGATTCTGCCCGTGAGATGACAAAACGATATGGTGGAGCTTTCAGCGTGATGATGATGATGGTGATTATACACATTATGTTTATATACATACACTTATCCGCATACATAGATATACATACATAGATATACATACATACATAGATATACATACATATCATAAATACGTCTACATACATATACATCTAATGTGTTGTCATTGAAAAATATGCAATAGACGTAGCACAATGAATATGATTTCTCAGACTATTTTCGAGCAAAAAGCGAGAAGAAACAAAGAAAGAAAGATGTACTTTCTCAGTATTCTTCGTGGGTGTGGCATCCTGACACCACACCGGCAGGTATCTAGTATCAACCACTAGAAGAAACCCAACCTTGACCTCTCCGTATGCCATCTTGCGAGACTAATAGGTGGTGGGATGGTGGTGTGGGGTTTTCGAACTTTTCAGTCGCGTTCATGGTTTGTTGTGTGACAAATGAAATCGTGGCATATCCCAAGGACGTAGCCATCAACCACAGTAAACTCAGAACGTCAGGGTTAATAGACAGAGTCACTAACCCTAGGCCACGAACGTCGGGGTTAATAGACAGAGTCACTATTTCGTAATTAGTATTCCCCGCCATACAGGCAGATTTTCTCCGACTTCAGAGGTACTCACGTTGTCGTCCTGAGTAAGACCGGGGGACTCGAACAAATGCCGGACAGTGGGTTCGAACCCGAGCTATGAGGCGTCTCACAGCTAGCAGGCCGAGCTACATCCTTCTCTAGGCAGCCCCCCATACCCATACATATAAAATACATACATATACCCACACACATACATATATACACCCCTATACATATACTACATATACACACACACATACACCCCATACATACATATATATATTTCCCTTTTTTCACATTGCCTGCCTTTCTCACATCTTGCTCTTGGCTTTATTTGTATAAACATTCAAACATGTGACATATTTCCACTGCTGGTGGTGATGATAAGAGAGATACATACATACATTGCTTATACATGTTGAATGGAATACATTACACATAATGCATATATTATATTATACAACATAGGTTCGACATAGTAGCACTCTCCAGGTCGAGGTGAGGTGGAGTCGTGTAGCAGAGGGGCTGAAACCAACGATGGAAGAGTATAGTTGAAAGAGAAATCCTCCCGTGAAAGTTTGAATCGGTCAGAAAGTAAGACTGACCAAATTTGCCGTAGGAATTTTGGCAGGAAATTCCGTCACGAGGGCCTGCCAATGACAAAAAACCAGTCAGATGTTTGTGAAAGTAGGTTGGCGAAATAGCTGACCATGTTTCAGGAACATTCTATACGTTTAAAATACATTTTTCATTGTAGTTATACATTGCCAAATCATTTTCATTGTAGTTATACATTACAAATACATTTTCATTGTAGTTATACATTATAAATACATTTTCAAGAAATGTGAGAAGTGTCCAATCAAATGACAATTGTATTATTTTTTTTCATTTTTCTCATGTTTTTTTTTAACACAGGTAGAATTATATTCCCTTTGAGAATAAATCAGCATACATAATATACAGTTATGATGATACATTTGTGTTATTGTATTGATGTAGTTTTATGAGAATATTTGTTTAATAAAATGCGTTGTAAGTTCTCATAGGAACATTGCTGCTTTCCCTACAGACCCAAATCAGGTGTCTTATTCTGACAATCTGAGTAGTTGGTGTTTGTATCTGGAGTGGTTTGGGGCAATGTGTTGAGCATGATGGCTCTGTAAATGTCTGTTTTTCTATGTGTGTGTGTTTCAATCATCTGGTGGAGTGTTTCTTTTGTCGGTATGACTGTAGTGCACTCGAAGAATATGTGCTCTTCAGTTTCTTGTGTGTGTAGTCTACATAGTTGACATCTTGCGAGTTGTCGTGATCTGTTGGATGCTCGCTCTCTTGTAGGTGTCATGTTGTATATCAGTCTGAATGTCACCTCTCGGGCTTTGAGAGGAATGTTTGGGTTGTGTAGGTTTACAAAGGTGTTGGTGTGGTCTGTTATGAAATATTTGAGCCTTTGATTCTGAGGTGTAATGGTGGAGCTTGAGGCTTAACTAAATGTTTATATTTTTTTGTTGTTGTCTGATGTATTAGTTTCTCGTGTCCTTGTATGGCTTGAATGCATGTTTTGTAGAATGTAGGTAGTGATCCAAAGTAGTGTAGCACTGAATTTTCAGTGGGACTAGTTTAGTTAATCTGCCTCCTTGTTTCTTGTCCTGTATGAGTGTTGCGTGCTGTATGCTGTATATTGTTTTCCAAGAACAATCTTCGTATTTGTTTGTGATGTTTGTGATTGTCTGTTTTGGAGGGTCAAAGACTGTGGCTACGTATATTATTTTTGGGAGGATGTATGTGTTGACAATTACACTTCTGCCAAAAATTGTTGATGTCTTAAATCTGTATCTGTTGACCATGTCTGTTATCTGTGTTTCCATGTTCTGCCATGTTTGTAATATGTTTTGTCTAGAGTGGGATGGATATGTGATGCCATATATTTTCATATTTTTTGTTGGTGTAATGCTAAATGGAAAGTCTGACTTGTACTTCCATTTCCTAACCCCAATTATTAATGATTTGTGCACGTTTATTTGTGCCCCACTACCTAAAATTGAAAATGTGTTTAGAATGTTTTCTACAGATCTGGTGTTTGGCGGAAAGAAGACGGTGTCATCTGCGTAAGCAAGTAACTTCCGTTCTCCTTTCCCTGGTATAAAGGTACCTTTAATGGTGTTGTCTTGTCTGATCTTTTCCAAGAGTGGTTCTAATGCTAGAACATACAACAAGGGACAGAGGAAAACCCCTGTCTAACTGACCGGGTTAACTCAAAGGTTCCACTTATTGTATGGTTCACCAATACCCTACTTTCGGGTTTGGTGTATAGTATTTTAATCCACTCTCGGAAATATGTACCTATGTTGCAGTTGAGTAGTGTTTTATGTAGGTATGTGTGTGATATTCTATCAAAGCCTTCTCCTGATCTAACGATAGGATCGACGATTGACAGTCTTTCTGGTGTGTGTATGTTATGATGTCTCGTATGAAGTGTGTATGCTGGTGTATGTTTCTGCCTTTCACACTGCATTGTTGGTCTTCGTGTACTAGTGTTGGCATGAAGGGTTTTTAGTTTATTTGTCAGGTTTTTGTCAGTATTTTGTAGTCTACATTTAATAATGATATTGGTCTGTAGTTTTTCAGTTGTGTTTTGTCAGAGTTGTCTTTAGGAATGAGAGTGATGTATGATAGATTTAACTGGGGGGAAGTTCTTTTCTTCAAAAGAGGCTGTGTACTCTCAGTGGGAAGGACCCAGGAGAGGAAGAAATGTTGGTAGAACTTTTGCTGTGAGTCCGTCTGTGCCTGGTGATTTGTTGTTTTGCATTGCGTTGACTGCATTTGTTATGTCAGTTAGTGTCAGTTCTGTCTCTAATTTGTCTTTATCTGGTTCAGATAATTTTTGGTATATTGCATGAAGTCGTCTTGTGTCTGCTGTCGTACATTACCCTCTGTGTAGAGAGTCTTGTAGTAGTTTTCAAATGCTTTTGTTATTTGTGGTGTCTCTGTCTGCATATTTCCTTCCAGGTCTATTATGCTTCCTATCTGTCTGCAGTGTTTTTGTTTTGTTCATTGCCATGTATTGTTTGCTAATTGTCTCTTGTGTGATTGTGTTTAACTTTGTTCTTAACAAGGCTCCTTGAAACCTGTGGTGTCTGTATTGTTCTAGTTCTTCTTGTATAATGTGGATGTTGGGTCATTGTTGTCTGTTTGTTTTGTTAGTTTGATTGCTTCTTCTATTATTTTTTCCTCTTGAATTCTGTTTCTGTTAATGTTGGTGGATATCCTTTTTGTTATGTCCTGTATGGTACTCTTCAATATTTCCCAATATTGATGTATGTTGTCTGTGGGTATGTTGTTGGTGTATGTTTCAATGAGATTGTTCATGTGCTGTATGTATGTTTTGTTTAGAAGAAGTGTGTTGTTGATTTTCCAGTGAGATGAGCGTTTGAAATTGGTGTTTGTGTGTGTGGTGTTTATGGTTGATATGACCCTTGTGGTCTGTGAAAATAAGTGTTTCTGGCAGGTGTTTAGTCTGCCCTAGTGATGGATTTGCTGGTGCATATATTCTGTCTAGTCGTGCTGATACTCTGTGTGCTTTGCTTGTGTGTGTGTTGTGTCCATTCCATCAGAATGTGTCTGTCTATAGGTGTCTATTAGATTGTGTGTGTCAATTATGTTATGTAGTATGTCTAGTTGATGTGTGTCCCTATTGTTAGTTCTATTAATTTGTGACCTAATGTCCTTCCCTATAACATCTTTATCTGTGAGTACAATTAAAATCCCACCTAGAATAGGTTTTGTCCCTGTGTGTGAGTGTGAGCAGACTGTCTAAATTTTCATAAATTGTGGTTCAAACTGTAGTTAGTGGTGCATGTATATTGACTTTGTGTATGCTCTTGTACCATTAGAGCCTCTACAATCGCTACCCTACCTTCATTATCCCTCTCCCTTTTTCAAAGACCCACCTGTCTGATGTCTGTATAATAGCTACCCCTGATCCCGTGTTGTGAATTCCCAGACTAAAGCATGCATGTTTTAAACCTAACTGTGTTGTAATGTTGGATGCATGTTGATCTGTTCGTATATTGGTTTCTTGTATGAGTATGAAGTCTGGTTTGTGTTTGTGTATGAAAGTTATGATGTATTGTAATTTGTTTCTATACCACATATGTTTATGCTGGCTATTTTAATTCCGTCAGCCATTTCTAATATGTTGGTGGTGTTTGAATAATATATAATATGATTGTAGAAAACATATGTAATTATTTTTAAACATTAATACTATTATCAATATATAAATTACAAGTTATAATTTAAACCCTTTTGTTGATCCACACAAGTGCTTTCATCGTCCAAGACTATAATTAGTCTTGGCGAAATGTCTGTTAGCGACTTCCGTCTTCGTGGTGTTGTCTGTTGAACGGTGTTGGATGGTGTTCTGTATGCCTGTGCCGGAGTTGGGCAGTCATCATCAATTGTGTTTGTGTATGTATACACCCCTTCTGTTTTTGGGGGTGGCAGGGTCTGTCAAATGGCGACGACCTTTCTGGCACCAGGTGAAAACCTTCTGGGTCGTTGTGGCTTGGTCTTTTGGTGATGAAGGTGGTGGTGGTGGTTGCTGTTAGAGTTTTGTTTTTTTGGTTTTCGGCTGCCGTGTTGGGCATTTATTTGACCAGTGGCCGTTGTCTCCGCAGTGCATGCACTGGGTGCGACAAGGAATTTTATCATAATTTTATGTTGTCTTCTCTTCATATCTTAACGTTTGCATAGTGCGGGAGAGGTTCATGGGGTTTTGACAGCAGGACCCATTTGTCCGTGCTAGATGATGTTTTGTGCATCTCGGCGTCTGGGTCACCGGTGAGTTGTATAGCGATTTTTTTTGAAGTTTCTGGCCCTACTGTCAGAGGATCCAGTGGTGTAGCCTTTGTTCTCTGCCTTTCTAGGTGCTCCCCTTGGACTGACATTTCTGGGTCTCGCCATTGGGGAAAAGTTTGCCATGTAGGGCCTCATATCTGGCCGCATGGGCCTCAGCATTGAGCGTGGCGAACCACTTGAACGGGTTTTCAAACCTGTATATCGATTTTATTCCGCCTTGCTAACTGCATGGTCCCAACAAAATGCTGGCGATTGTTCCGTAGGAGGTACGTATCGCCTGCGGCCCTGTAACTGAGAACACCAGGGTGCCAGGAAAATGAGGGATCCCCCTCAAAATCCTCAGCATCCAGACAGATGGTCGGTATGATTGGTGCCATAACTATGTTTATTGATCTATACAAATTTCAAACAAACCTTTGATTTTTTTGAATGTCCAAAAACACGTGGTGAGCACTCACTAATTGAAAATTTCAAACTTAAATGAAATCTGATACACTTTGAAAATACTCGTGAACTTTACAATTTACCCCACTGTCCTAAACTTATACTTATCGGACGATTTATGCCCAGAACTAAAAGATAACACAAGTAAAAAAACAACTCCAAAATAAAACAGTCCAAATGTGAATATAAAATAGATTTCACGGTGAAGATTTCTAATAACACGTGCGCGTAAACTACACTTTGATCTTATCAAGGCCGAAGCGATAATGAATGGCCTCAGGCTTCCGTGCCAACGACCAAGAACTCAACTTGCGAGACCATTACAATTTATCTCACCTGCCAGGAAATAGACCAACATGAATCCTGTCAATCTGTACTGAAAATCAGCGTCGTCAGGCACATTCCATTTTCTGCGGCCGTGCAACAGTTTCAGTCCTGCGGAAGAAAAAATGCGTCAGCAATGTACGACGTTCATGCATTATATTACCTTTGTAGCGCAATTTTATTTATTTACCCTTGCCCACATGGGCCGTCAATTCAGTTATTTCACATTGTGTAAGTAGCCTCTCTTTGACCGTCGACGATAGCAAACGTGGTATCAAATCAGTCAGTCAGAATATTTCTGGCGTTTTGTACTAAGTCTTTGGCGCGAAATTTTGGCTGGCAAATTTTCAAAATAAATTTTTGCCCATACTGTAATCTCTAGTAACTTTGACGACGACATGTTCAAAAATTCAAATAATTGCCTGTTCTATTACAATATAACGGACGACAGTAGCATTAAATGCTCATCAATTGTGATTAGAATTTGAGGGCGGACTGGTCAACATAACAAAAAAGCAAAAGAGTGGTGGTTTATGGCCGTTGCGTACGTAAAATACACAAGTCACACGCCACCGTCGTCTCTTGTGTTTTGGATTGCTATCGTAACATTTAATTGATGGTTTCGCCATTCCCCAAGTACTGCAATACCGGGTCGACCAGACGAGAGCGGAGCAGCCCGGCATCTCATCTAGTTCAAAATCAGTTTAATATCGTGTGACCCAATGGCACGTTTAGATATTAAGCTGATAGAACAGATACTACTTTGATCTTAGCCAAAGGCCGAGAGCGATAATGAATGGCCTCGAGAGCTTCCTGCAACGAAACCATAAGAACTCAACTTTCAGACCATTACAATTGCAATAGCTCCCCCTGCCAGGAAATGACAACCTTGAATCCTGTCAATCTGTACTGAAAATCAGCGTCCGTGCAAGGGCATTCCATTTTGCCAGCCGTACACGTTTCTAGTCTGCGAAGAGAAAAATGCGTCAGCAATGTCACGACGTTCATGCAATTATGTACCTTGTAGCAATTTATATTTATTACCCTTTGCCCACATGGGCCGTCAATTCCAGTTATTTCACATTGTGTAAGTAGCCTCTCTTTGACCGTCGACGATAGCAAACGTGGTATCAGTCAGTCAGTCAGATATTATTTCTGGCGTTTTGTACTAAGTCTTTTGGCGCGAAGTTTTTTGGGTGGAGAATTTTCAAAAATAAATTTTTGGCCATACTGTAATCTGCTAGTGAACTTTTGACAACGACATGTTCAAAAATTCAAATAATTGCCTGTTCTATTACAATATAACGGGACGACAGTAGCATTAAATGCTCATCAATTATGTGATTAGAATTGTGAGGACGGACGAGTCAACATAACAAAAGCAAGCAAGACGGTGGTGGTTTATGGCCGTTGCGTACGTAAATACACAGAGTCACACCTACCGTCGTCTCTTGTGTTTGTGATTTTCTATTCGTAACATTTAATTGATGGTTTGGCCATTCCCGGAAGTACTGCAATACCGGGTCGACCCGCGACGAGAGCGGAGCAAGCCCCGGGCATCTCATCTAGTTCCCAAAAAACAGTTTAATATCGTAGTGACCCAATGGGCCACGTATCAGATAGCTGATAAAAACAGATTTTTTTTTTTTTATATTGAAGTGTTTATTTTCATTTTTGCATAACAATTCTTCATTTTTGTACATACATTTATGATCTGATATGATTCTGCCCGTGAGATGACAAAATGAGATGGTGGGCTTTCAATGATGATGATGATGATAGTGACTATACACATATGTTCATATATACGTGCATATCCGCATACATACATATACATACATAGATATACATACATATCATAAATACATCTACATACATATACTTTAAATTGTCATTGAAAATTAAAAACAAAACATGCAATAGGCGATGAATATGATTTCTCAAGTATTTCCCACTCATACAGCTCGGAGCAACCGAGGCAGGTGTGTTAACAACACCGTGGTTACCGTCAAGACATACTTGATCCGATTCAGACTATTCGGTTTCCGGTATCAACACTAGAAGTAGCAACCTTGACCTCCGTCTGCCACCTGGCGAGACTAATAGGTGGGGGGATGATGGTTGGTGTCTTCCAACTTTTCAGCTTTCTTTTTTATAAGCAGTCAAAATATTTCCCATGATAGTTATAATGACAGGGATGACATACATGCATGCCACTACACCACATACATATAAATACATACATACAAATACACACACATACCCATACATACCTATATATCCGCCCATACCCACACACATACATATAACTACATACATATACCCACGTACACACACGTATATACATTACACACACAACCACATACATACCCCATATATATATATTTTCTTTTCATGTTGCCTGCCTTTCTCACATCTTGCTCTTGCTTTATTTGTATAAACATTTAACATGTGACATATTCCCACTGGTGGTGGTGATGATAAGAGAGATATATACATACATTGCCTATACATGTTGAATGGAATACATTACACATAATGCATATCTTATATTATACAACATAGGTTCGACATAGTAGCTCTCTCCAGGCCGAGGTGAGATGAGTCGTGTAGCAGAGGGACTGAAACCAACGAAGGAAAGTATAGTTGAAGAGGAAATACCTCCCGTGGAAAGTTTGAATCGGTCAGAAAGTAAGACTGACGAAATTTGCCGTAGGGCATTTTTGGCGAAATTCCGTCGAGGGCCTGCCAATAGACAAGAAAAATCAGTCAGATGTTTGTGAGAAAGTGTGTTAGCGCAAGCAGCTGATCATGTTTCGGGAACATTCCATACATTACAAAATACATTTTCATTGTAGTTATACATTACAAATACATTTTCATTGTAATTATACATTATAAAATACATTTTTCATTGTAATTATACATTTTAAAATACATTTTTCATTGTAGTTATATTTTTCATTGTAGTTATACATTATAAAATACATTTTCATTGATTATACATTATAAATTATATTTTTCCTTGTAGTTATACATTACAAATACATTTTCATTGTAATTATACATTATAAATACATTTTCATTGTAGTTATACATTCCCAAATACATTTTCATTGTAATTATACATTATAAAATACATTTTCCTTGTACTTATACATTACAAAGTACTTTTTCAAGAAACAGGGGAAGTGTGCCAATCAGATGACAATTGCATGTTTTTTTTTTTTCTTTTATAATTTTTTTTTTTTTTTTTTTTTTATAGACACAGGTAGAATTATATTTCACTTTTGAGAACAATTCAGCATACATAATATACAGTTTATGGTGATACATTTGTGAACAGATTTTTTTTTTTTTTTGGTTTAAAATATATAATTACCAACGTCCAAGAATAAAAACACAGAATTCCAGAATAAACAATGATAACGAGATGTGCGTAAGCGTGATAAATGTATCCGAGATTCCTCCGCGATGGTTTCTCCGTAGCAGATATGTACACTTTTATCTTATCCAAAGGCCGAGAAGCGATAATGAATGGCCTCGAGGCTTCCGTGCCAACGAAACCATAAGAACTCAACTTTAGCACAGAGACCATTACAATTGCAATAGCTCTCACCTGCCAGGGAAAAAGACCAACACTTGAATCCTGTCAATCTGTACTGAAAATCAGCGTCCGTGCAAGGGCACATTCCATTTTCTGCCGGCCGTGCAACAGTTTCTAGTCCTGCGGAAAGAGAAAAAAAATGCGTCAGCAATGTGCACGACGTTCATGCATTATTATGTACCTTTGTAGCGCAATTTATATTTATTTTCCCTTTGCCCATGGGCCGTCAATTCAGTTATTTCACATTTGTAAGTAGCCTCTCTTTGACCGTCGACGATAGCAAACGTGGTATCAGTCAGTCAGTCAGATATTATTTCTGGCGTTTTGTACTAAGTCTTTTGGCGCGAAGTTTTTGGCTGGCAGAATTTTCAAAAATAAATTTTTGGCCCATCCTGTAATCTGCTGGAACTTTTGCAGACGACATGTTCAAATTCAAATTTTTACCTGTTCTATTACAATATAACGGAGGGACAGTAGCATTAAATGCTCATCAATTATGTGATTAGAAATGTGTGAGGACGGACTGGTCAACATAACAAAAAAGCAAGCAAGACGGTGGTGGTTTAGGGCCCGTTGCGACGTAAATACACAAGAGTCACACGCCCGTCTCTTGTGTTTGTGTGTTTTGCTATTCGTAACTTTTTAATTGAGGGTTTTCGGCCATTCCCGGAAGTCTGCAATACCGGGTCGACCGCGACGAGGCGGAGAAAACCCCGGGCATCTCATCTAGTTCAAAATCAGTTTAATATCGTAGTGACCCAATGGGCCACGTATCAGATATTAGCGAAAAGAACAATTTTTTTTTTTTTTATATTGAAGTTTTATTTTCATTTTGCATAACAATTCTTCATTTTTGTAAAATACATTTATGATCTGATATGATTCTGCCCGTGAGATGACAAAATGAGATGGTGGGCTTTCAATGATGATGATGATGATAGTGACTATACACATATGTTCATATATACGTGCATATCCGCAATCATACATATACATACATAGATATACATACATATCATAAATACATCTACATACATATACTTTAAATTGTCATTAAAAATTAAAAACAAAACATGCAATAGGCGATGAATATGATTTCTCAAGTATTTCCACTCCTTGCTCAGCAACGAGGCAGGTGTTTAACAACACCGTGTTACCGTCAACATACTTGATCCGATTCAGACTATTCGGTTTGGTATAAACACTAGAAGTAGAAACCTTGACCTCCGTCTGCCCCCTGGCGAGACTAATAGGTGGTGGGATGATGGTGTGGTGTCTTCCAACTTTTCAGCTTTCTTTTTGTATAAGTAAAAATATTTCCCATGATAGTTATAATGACAGGGATGACATACATGCATGCACGTACCCACACACATACATATAAATACATACATACAAATACACACCAAAACCCATACATCCTATATATCCCCTTATACCCCCACAACATACATTAACTACATAATATACCCACGTACACACACGTATATACATTACACACACACACCCACATACATACCCCCCATATATATATATATTTTCTTTTTCATGTTGCCTGCCTTTCTCACATCTTGCTCTTGGCTTTAATTGTATAAACATTTAACATGTGACATATTCCCACTGGTGGTGGTGATGATAAGAGAGATATATACATACATTGCCTATACATGTTGAATGGAATACATTACACATAATGCTATCTTATTTTACAAGCAAAGGGTTTGGAAAAGTAGCCTCTCAGGCCGAGGTGAGGTGGAGTCGGGAGCAGAGGGGCTGAAACCAACGAAGGAAGTATAGTTGAAGAGGGAAAAACCTCCGTGAGAAGTTTGAATCGGTCAGAAGACTGAAAATTTGCCGTAGGCATTTTTTGGGGGAAATTGTCACGAGGGCTGCCAATAGACAAAAAAAAATCAGTCAGATGTTTGTGAAAGTGGTTGGCGAAGCAGCTGATCATGTTTCAGGAAATTCCAACATTACAAAAAACATTTTTTATTTAGTTATACATTAAAAAACATTTTCATTGTAATTACATTATAAAATACATTTTCATTGTAATTATACATTTTAAAATACATTTTTTATTGTAGTTATATTTTTCATTGTAGTTATACATTATAAAATACATTTTTCATTGCAGTTATACATTATAAATTATATTTTTTCCTTGTAGTTATACATTACAAATACTTTTCATTGTAAATTTTACATTATAAAATACATTTTCATTGTGGGTTTTACATTCCCAAAAACATTTTCATTGTAATTAATTATAAAAAACATTTTCCTTTACTTTTACATTAAATACTTTTTCAAAAAACAGGGAAGTGTCAATCAATGACAATTGCATGTTTTTTTTTTTTTTTTTTTTATAATTTTTTTCTTTTTTTTTATAGACACAGGTGAATTATATTTCACTTTGAGAACAATTCAGCATACATAATATACAGTTTATGGTATTTTGTGAACAGATTTTTTTTTTTTGGTTTAAAATATAATTCCAACGTCAAGAATAAAAACACGAATTCCAGAATAAACAATGATAACGGGGATGTCGTAAGCGTGATAAATGTATCCCAGATTCCTCCCCGATGGTTTCTCCCAGCAGATATGTACACTTTGATCTTATCCCAAAAAACCGAAAGCGATAATGAATGGCCTCAGGCCCTGCAACGAACCATAAGAACTCAACTTTAGCACAGAGACCATTCAATTTAAAGCTCTCACCCGCCGAAATAGACCAACACTTGAATCCTGTCAATCTGTACTGAAAATCAGCGTCCGTGCAAAGGGCATTCCATTTTCTGCCGGCCGTGCAACAGTTTCTAGTCCTGCGGAAAGAGAAAAAAAATGCGTCAGCAATGTGCACGACGTTCATGCATTATTATGTACCTTTGTAGCCAATTTATTTATTTACCCTCGCCACATAACCGTCAATTCCAGTTATTTCACATTGTGTAAGTAGCCTCTCTTTGACCGTCGACGATAGAAACGTGGGATCAGTCAGTCAGTCAGATATTATTTCTGGCGTTTTGTACTAAGTCTTTTGGCCAAGTTTTTGGGTGGCAGAATTTTCAAAAAAAAATTTTTGGCCCATACTGTAATCTGTAGTGAACTTTTGACAGACACATGTTCAAAAAATTCAAATAATTGCCTGTTCATTACAATATAACGGGACGACAGTAGCATTAAATGCTCATCAATTATGTGATTAGAAATGTGTGAGGACGGACTGGTCAACATAACAAAAAAGCAAACAAGACGGGGGTGGTTTATGGCCGTTGCGTACAAAAACTCCACAAGAGTCACACGCCACCGTCGTCTCTTGTGTTTTTAATGTGATTTGCTATTCGTAACATTTAATTGATGGTTTGAGCCATTCCCGGAATACTGCAATATGGGTCGACCGCGACGAGCGGAGCAAACCCCGGGCATCTCATCTAGTTCCAAAATCGATTTAATATCGTAGTATTTAATGGGCCACGTATCAGATATTAAGCTGATAAGAACAGATACTACTTTTCGGTGACGAACATTTGCACATTTGTGTGCTGTGGCGGTTGCGTACACTGCATTAGCACATGACCGATGCACATATAGACAGTTGTACATAGACAATTAGACATTTACAGAACATAGAACTAAACATAGACAAATATAATGTTGTTTTATTGAGTTTAATATGAGATGAAGCTTTGGTAAATCTGAAGCGGAAGATGTAAGTGCTAGCAAACTATCCACAAACATTGTCTCATTTACAGGAATTACGTTTTCGCCACTGAACTTAGTACTGAAACTGAAACTAACATTGTTGTTTTGACTATTTATTGATCGTAGTAGATTTATAATAATACTTCTAGTATTAACAAATTGCCAATGTTGATGAGTTTATAGTTTGTTAAATGCTAGAAAAATAGTTACTCATCTTTAATTCAGCAACTGATTTCTAGGACAAGGCTATAATTTGTTGTTCGAGATACAATGTTTTGTTTACTCTATTGTAGTTGTTAGATCTTGTTTATTTCTACGTTTTTTTGTGATTTTCTAGTAGGATGTAAATGAATGTTCTTGTACAGGCTGTCTGATTGTTTCAAGTATTTATTTATTCATTTCTTACTAACAATTATATTTGTTTCTATTGTTTGCCAAATCCTGTAGGAAGTGACCAGTCATGCGACAATATGACAGTGATCCAGAGGATATATTCCCCTTTTTTTCATTCAGCATAGCACCCTAGTCTTACACATCTTCTCATCTCACAGTGTGGAAAAAGATACTGATTGATAAGTATATTATGATTTATTTTAATGTATGTTAAATTTATGCTCATGTTATTCTGGGACTATTTGCTTTTCCATGCATTTTATAAAGTAGCCTTTAAATTTTTGTATTTGAATTCTAAATAATGTTATCACACTAAAATAATATCACAACCTTCTTTGATGTCTGATCAGTTTCTTCAAGCTTTATTTGACAAAAGAATTATTGCAGCAGATGTACAATTTTACAAACCAGCAGCAACAGGAGGCCCTAATCCAGGACCCATGCTGTATACAGACGGATCATCCCAACGACCAATCAGGAAAGAGAGCCAGAACCATCATCATACTCCAAGACAGCACGACACTTAAAAATTCCGTGCCACTGTAGAACTCTCAACTCGACGTTCGAGGCTGAACAACAGACAATTGTGGACACCTCAAAAATACTGCAGCAAAGAAACATCCAAAACAACAAACTTCTCTTCACTTTACGACTGCTTGTCGTTCCTGCAGGCCACATAAAGAGAACCACTAGATAATATCGGAAGAAAGCTGACACTATGGTGTGCACCGCAGACAGAACTCCAACTGACATAGCTTCACTTAAAAGCAGCCCATCTCATGTTTAAGATGAGCATATGCAGACTGAACATGAAGAAGATACAGTTTTGTTTAGGATGTCAACATGCTGTTGTAGATCTTGTTCATTTGAGTGTATTTGGGTATTATTTAATTTGCCTCTTGTTTATTTTATCCATATGTGATAAAGAGTAGTAGAGAGAACACACAGCCTTGTCTCTGACACCTGATGTAATAAGAACCAGTCAGTCATTCCTTCTGTTATTCTTACTGTACTCTGAGAGAACCTGCCTTGTCGACACCTGGTGATGTAATGAAGAACCAGTCGGTCATTCCCTTCTGTTGTTCCAACTGTACTCTGGCTGCTCTTGAAATAAGACCTTGATATTGCTAATAGTTGTCACTGGATGCCATATGCTCCAGGATTTTGTTGCCACCGCACCTGATCACCCAACTGGTCTCTGCTTTTATTTACCCCAGCATTCTAGTCACTTCACCTCTGTTGGGATAGTTTTCTTCTGTCATAATGTCAACATCCTGGTTTATTTTTGACAATATCATATTGGGGAGAAAAGATTGTATTTGAACATTATTATTTTGTGTTCATGTTTGCATTTTTAAATAAGACATAGATTTGTCTATCATTTGATTTGCACTGCATCTATATTGGATTTCATTAGTTATTCTTCCTTTTGTAAAAAAATGCTCCCTAAGTATGTCAAGTCTATGACTTGTGATGGACGATGG
This sequence comes from Arion vulgaris, assembly GCA_020796225.1. Lineage (NCBI taxonomy): Eukaryota > Metazoa > Mollusca > Gastropoda > Stylommatophora > Arionidae > Arion > Arion vulgaris. Next base: position 50,115 of record JADZMA010000062.1, read on the forward strand.
TACAGAGATATTATTAATCGTTTTCTCTATGGCGAATGTCAGTACTTTGGTTTTGTCACTGTTTATTTCTAAATGAAGATGTAATAAAACAATTGTTGCTATTCTTGATCCTTTTTTTGTTCTTTCCAACCATATTATATGCCCTAGTTTCCAATATTGTTTGGTAATAAAGTCATCAAAAAAGGTTGCTGATAATAGAGCAAGTCATCAAAAGGTTCAAATAACAAAAACATAACAATGTTTAATAGTTAATAATCTTTAATTTTATAAAACAATCAAGATATACAAGAAAAAACAGATATCATCTATAGCAGCATAAAAACAATCAAGATTTATAAAGATTTGCTTGAATTTTAGAAAAAGTTTGCATCAACATAGACACCCACATGCATTTTAAATGCAGAAGTCAAGGGTATTATAAAACAGATGCCACTGGTGAACATTGAAGCGAGTGCAAAGGGTTCAAAAGTAAAAGCGGCTAGGTAGATGCAAACCCTGGAAATGAACTTTGCTGAAGTGCCTCATTGCCATCTGCCTAAAAAAAAAAACTAGCTTATCTTGCTCTCTGCATAGCCATGCACAGTGTAAACAACTTGCTGATGCAAGAGCTTCATACTTCTTCTTCTGTGACCTCTGGGGTCCTACTCTAGTTTTCCAGTAAGCTTGTGACATACAGATCTCTTTCAAGCCCCTCAGCAACAACCAGATATGGATGGCTATAATGAGAAAATACAATTCAGTGCATTATGAAAGCATGCAGCAGTTAGTTGTTTTGGAACCTTACAGCCAGAAAGCTTCCAGTGAATTCTCAAACTCTTTACAGGGTAGGATCTCTCCCAGCACTACCTTCAACAGGTGGAGAAAAGAAGTATGTCCGCCCATTGTCCCTCTCTTCATCTGGAAGGACTCTGCAAGGAGGCGTCTAGGTCTAACCTCATTGTAGCCTAAAGGCCTAACCTTTTTATAAGGCTAAAATACACTATTCTTGCCAATCACATTTCTCACTTGTTGGCGCCAACATGCTTTATAAACTCTTTCATTTTTCTCATTGCAATGTTTGCTTGGGCTATTGTGGGCGGGAATCGTATTGAGTGTGAGGATAGTTGCTTCACACAATGTGCGCCATCATTGTTTGGCAAAGCCTTTTCGGCGCGTTCCTCCCTTCTCCAAGTTATCCCCGCCAGTTGTTTATTTTCTTTTAAATTTTGTTGTACTCAAAAAATCAAGATACGTCAAACAGTATTTCCCTTTCTGATTTCTTAAACTCCACTCTAAACTCTAAAAATAAAAGAACATTAAAAAATATAATAATCAATGCCGTGGTATAAATATCAATAATGTGTTACTGGGAACATCTAAGATGATTTCATTTGTAAATAAAGAATAATATGGAGATAATATACCAACCATTCTACCTTGTAGTGGGACAAATAAAAACAATTTATCAATACTGTTAATTATATAATCTTGTTAATGCTGTGTAGCAATACTGTTAATTAATAAAGCTAATTTTAAACAATTCTGTGCCAAAATAAAGCTTGAAGAAACTGACTGTAGATGAATAAAAGAAGGTTGTGATATTATTTTAGTGCAGATACAATGATTACTAGGAATTCAAATACAAAAATTGTAGGGCTACTTTATAAAATGCATGGAAAAGCAGCTAGGGCCCTGTGAATAACATGAGCACACAGTGTTCATTTAGCATACATTAAAATATGTCATAATACACTTATCAATCACATCTTTTTCCATACTGTGAGATGAGAAAGACAAGACTAGGGTGCCTTGCTGGTCGAAAAAGGGATAATATATCCTCTGGATCACTGTCAAGGCTGTCGTATGACTGGTCACTTCCTACAGGACTTGGCAAACAATAGAAACAAATATAATTGTTAGCAGAAATGAATAAATAAATAATTTGAACAATCAGACAACCTGTAATAACATTTATTTACATCCTACTAGAAAATCACAAAAAAACGTAGAAATAAACAAGATCTAACAACTACAATAGAGTAAACAAAACATTGTATCTCGAACAACAAATTATAGCCTTGTCCCAGAAATCAGTTGCTGAATTAAAGATAAGTAACTTATTTTTTCTGCATGCAACAAACTATAACTCATCAACATTGCTAATTTGTTTAACTAGGCAAGTGATTGTCACAGAATCCACTACGATCAATAACAAACAACAATGTTAGTTTCAGTTTCACACTAAATCTAGTTGCGAAAACGTAAATTCCTATCAATGCGACAATGTTAGTTTCAGTTTCACACTAGATCTATGGCAAAAACGTAAATTCCTGTCAATGCGACAATATTCGCGAATAGTTTGCTACAATTTACATCTCCGCTTCAGATTTACCGTGCTTCATCTCATATTAAACTAATAAAACAACATTATATTTGTCTATGTTTAGTTCTCTATGTTCTGTAAAATGTTCAATCGTCTATATGTACAACTGTCTATATGTGCTTCCGTCAAATGGGCTAATGTGAGATACGCAACCGTCATTGTGCTAATATCAAATGTGCAAATGTCTGGGAATCACTTTTTCATTTGAAACATAACAAATTCAGCAAATTCATGTTTTACAAATATTTTGTGGACTGAAATGAAATGAAATGAAAATGCCCATGAAATGAAAAATGAAATGTTGGGCTTTATGATGATTTTCTAATCATGGTAATGATGATAATGATGAAGATGATAAGATATTATTTAAATGTTTGATGGGTTCAATTTGTAAAAAGATAATTTTTTTTTTTTTTTTTTTTTTTTTTTTTTTTAAATTTTTTTTTTTTTTTTTTTTAAATAACACTGATTCAATACCATACAGTGCAGCTGTCAAAAACAAGCAAGAAAAGCATACAAAAAACACATGTTGTTCAATACTTCAAAAAGACGATACAAAAACCCGCCTACAAGCAAACAGTTCAATATTTCAGTATAAATAAAACCCCTACAGATTAATGTAGTTCAATATTTCAATACAAAATAAAATCTTGTAACCAAGAACAATAGTTCCTTACTTCAATGCAGAAAACAGATCACCATACAATGCAAATACGATTCAGTGCCTCAATGCAGAACAAAACCCATGCAATCATTCAATTCCGTGTTTTAGGTGCATTCCCAGTGTACGATGCATCTTCATTATGTTGTTGTTTGGCAATAATGACATTTGCGTGTATCATGATGTTGTATTTCTGCTGGGTGTTACATCTTTCAACGTTTCTTGTCATTTTGTATTTGTGTGTGTGTGTGTATTGTCATGCCATGTGTACTCGTAAGAGAAAACTTATTTCATAAAGTCTAGCGACGAAAAAAAAAAAAAAAACAACACTTATTCATTAGGTTATGTTGGCGGTTTTTGGTCGTATAACACACTTTAAAAGTTGGGCGTTGCCATATTCTATCTTCGAGGTGCTTTTATTTCTGACATACCCATATCAAGTATCGAAATTCTGCCAGAATCAGTCTCTTTTTTTGAAAGCACCAATCTGTTTTTGGTATAACATTTTAACATAGCACTTTGTACATGTTTACTTTATTGGTTTTGTGAAGTTATTTGTTGTTTAGGGATTTCTGGGGCTAAACGTATTGTTGGACAATGGGAAAAATATATGATCTTCCGTGTCTTTTCTGTAGTCTACATAATTTTACATCTGTATCTTTGAGTTTGTCTTTTTTTGTGTTCAACTGGTGTAATACCAAATAATAATCTATAATCAGAAGAGCTTCCTTTGCTTGTGGTGATGTTTTGGGTTTGGTGTAGGCTGTGAAATATTTCAGAATAATCTGTTGTATTACTGATATCTCTTTTTATTCTGAGTAGAGATGGCTCTTGCATAAGGTTAGATGTTTATGTGATTTTGTTGGTTGTTGGAAGTAAATTTTCATTACCTTTATAAATTTAATACATATTTAGTAGAAAAATTGGTGGTGTGTAGTAGAATGATGTATTGTTACGATTATAATTTGCCTAAATATACTGAAAATCCTATTCTAATAGTGTGTGTACACAATGGGTAGTCTTCTGGGTGTTTAATTATTTCTCCTACTACGGAATTTAATTCTTAGTGCTTATAATTTTGTTTTTTATATGTGTAGTGAGATACCCCCTCTCTTCTTCTCTTGTATGGTGTTTTTCCATTTTAAATTCCTATGTGTGTATCTAGAGATAAAGCGTCTAATATAGAACTGTGTTTCATCATTGTTTGCGGTGGTGGATACAGAAGAAAAACTACGTTTGATGTATATTAATTTTGAGTATAATAAAAGTCTTGACCCACTAAACTTCATAAGATCGTATTGGTTTTATATGTATCTTTTCTAAATTTTCTTTAAATTTTAGTTTTTAATGTATGTTAAAGTTTCTTTATTTCTGTGTGGGGTGTACATTGGTATGTAATGCAATATATTTTGATGCTGTTATTGTATTAACTGAAAAGGATAGTCTGATTTGTAACATTTTCCACTTACTATCCCCATTATATGTGATTTTTATATATTAATTTTGACCCACTCTCTTTCTAATAACGATATGAAAGTCGTGAAAATCATGCGTATTGATGAATTTGATGGGAAAAACACAGTATCATCTGCGTAAGCAATTAATTTCCCTCTGACCAGGTATAAAGGTTCCCTGAATTGTGAGATGTATAATTTTCTCTAAAACTGGTTCGAGTACTAGAACATACAATGCTGGGGGACAAAGGACATCCTTGTCTTACTGATCTGGTTAGAAAAGAAATTGGAATAGTTAAGTGTATGATTTATTGAGTTCTTTCTGAGTTATTGTACATAATTTTTATCCATTTGGAAAATAGTGTCCAAGTTACTGGCTTATATTATTTTGTAAAAATTCATGGAATACTCTATCGAATGCTTTTCTTGATCTATAGACAGTATTGCTGACTGTACGTCTTTTTGGTGTGTGTATTCGATGATGTCTCTTATAAAGTGTGTGTGTTTACTAATGTTTCGATTTTACTTTTCACTGCTGGTCTGCGTGGATCAATTTATGCAAGAAGGTTTTAATTTTAAAGTTAGGTCTTTGTTACTATTTTATAATCAGTGTTTAATAAAGAGGGTGGTCGATAGTTTTTCATTTAACTTTCTTGTCTATAATGTGCATTTTTGGAATTAGCGTTATGTAGCTAGTTTAGACTAGGGAATTGTCCTCGTTGATAGCTAGGTGAGAACTTTCAGGAAGAGTGGACCTAAAATAGGAAAAATGTAAATAAGATTCAACTGTAGGCCCATCGGGCCCCGGTGATTTCTGTTTTGCAACGTATTTAATTGCTGTTTGTAAATTCTCTAACGTCATGATTTGATCTAAAGTTTGCTTGTCATCATCGGTCAGTCGCTGGCGAGAGGCAGACACGCTTTCACGTGGTTTGGGATCTATGTCATCCTCTAGTGTAAAGCTAGGTGTAAAAGCATGGGCGTTGCAGATTTCGTCATTATCTAAGTAAGATTTGTTCCCCCCTTGTCAGTAATCTCGTGAATTTGTCTACTTCTCTGAATATTTTTGTTCCTGCAAAATATTGTTTACTATACCATTTCTTGTGTTACACAGTTTATTCTTATTCTCAGCAAAGCTGATAATTGTCATTTTTGTACTTGTCTGAATTCTGTCTTGAGTAGCTATAATTCAGTGCCTGTCTGTCTAGGAGGTTCCGTCAAACGAATAGCGTCTTCTAATATACATCTTTTGTCGTCTCATTTGTTATGTGATTGCTATTTGTGTTACTACTTTAATTATGTTTTAACATACCTCCAATATTGACTAAGGATTTTCTGTGGGTGCGTGGTTAGCGTAATCATTCGGTAAGTGATGTAGTCATCATTGTCTGAAAATTTTCATTTTAATAAACATGTGAAGTTAAATTTCAATGTGGTGATCTGTTTTTGTAGTATTGTTCAAAATTGTTCCATTAATTCATGACAACATGCCCGTGTGTAAATTCTTAATATAAATCCTAAAAATATTTTGTTATGTTATTTGCTTGACTCGTGTACGTAAACCCTGTCTGAGTCTGGTTGATTTGTAAGGTGTAGTGTTGTGTTTCCGATAAGTTGTCTTCCCATTTGGGTATGTGTATCTGCTGTCATCTGAGAGCGTGTTCTTCCCCTGCTTTCACATTTTGCCAGGAGTCAATGTCTCAAATTACGCGAGTGTCTATTGTTGTTTATCTTTGTCACTTTCTCAACACATCTTCTGAGTCACTGGTAAATTGGTTGAAATCCCCTCCATATAATATCACTTTCCTTGCCGTTACGCCAAGACTGCTCAGAAGATTTTCATAAAAGTAAACGATATTTCTTTTTCGCTGGGGCTGTATATATTACAACTAGTATGTATGTCTATAAAGAGTTTATTTATGTTTAGCTTGACTATTGCGACTCTACCTTCTGTCATGGTTTCCAATATGTGATTTCCATTCATAGGATGTTTGCCAATATTACTACCCCGTTAGACTGTCACCACATGGACTAAAACATGCGTGTCAAGACTAATGATGTAATTTATTGTGCAAAAATGTATTGTTTGTTTGTTTCTTGAATGTCGAAAATCTATTTGTGTTTGTATCAAATCCTACTACATAGTATATTTGTTTCAGATCCTTTGGTATTGACGGACTTCTAGATCCCTGCTGTATGACTAAACATTGTGGCTTTGTTTATGATATCGTTGTATGTGAAAATTTTGGGAAGGAAAAGGATTGTCGGGTCCTGACTGAGAAGCTATAATTTTGTGTGTTAGAATGTAGTATTACAGTAGAAGTAAACACAAATAGATACATATATATATATATATATATCGTACGTTATTAAAGGGATATTTCTGGGTTAGATTCATTTGTCCATTTAAATAATCTATTAGTAAATCGTGCAAGAGAGATGGAAGAGGCAATCTATGTATAGGTCATCATCATCAGTAGTAAGAGATGACTGTAAGCTGTGACTGCTGTTTCTGTTGTTCATTATTGGGTATTTCGTTTAGTGTTTTGTATTCTTTTTGCGTGGTGTCGTTATTGTTCTGATGAATCGTACGCGGGGTAGTTCGCTAGGCTTCGTATTATTTCTCTTTCTTTTTCTTTTTGTTCGGCAGCGTCAATTGAAAGTCGTTTACCTCGTCTGTCTGTGGTGTTGATTTTCCGTGACATTTGGTGGCGTATTTCGCCCTTGCAGACCAATTTTTCCCTGCATGGGTTTAAGTGGCGCTGTGTTTGCGCATTGTAACGATTCCCTTTTCACCATGAGTTCAAGTAGCGCTAACATTTGCGCATTCGTTACGATTCCTTTTCTGCAAGGTTGAAGTGAACAGCGTTGCGCTCTAGAGGAAGTGTATTATCTGTTGATGGTATTATCGTTCTGTAGTTGATTGATTTTGATTATTTGTTTTTTGGACGATGACATCAGTGGAAATCTTGACCACAGATCGTACACTGTGTACGCCTGCCAGGTAGCGTTATCCACAGTGTGCGTGGTTACTGTTCAGCGCCTAGTAAATTTAGGAGTAGCGTAATTGTGGTAGGTGATTGTATGGAGTAGTTTGTAGAAAGAGTCGCACATCATGAAGCACTTTTGATCGGAAGAGCGTTTTACATCTTCATCTTTTTGTGAGAGGACTTTCCTTCTTTGGAACACAATCTTTAGATATCGTTGGCGGTAACCAATTTGCCAACTCCTTTTAATTTTCTATTTTCTCTGATTTTCAATTAAAATTGACTCAATTTGGGTGGTCCCCATTCAGAAAACTTTTTCATGAAATGGCCTTTTTGTATTATATAATGTGTGCGGCTGTGTTTCAGGGTCATACCACTTATTCAGGTTGGCAGAAACGGTAGAAGTGTTGCCACTCCATTTCACCGCCCTACTCCAGCCAGACCAGCAAGAGGATACTTGTAATAATTAGTATGATGCTCTGGATGCTTGTAGACCAGTGAGCAGTCAATACTAAGGTACCTGGTCGGTGGATGGAGCCTCCTTCCAGAACCTCTTCCTGTAAATATAAATTATGAAATTACTCTCATTCTAATTGTAGCCATCTTAGGTAGAATTTGCTAAACAAAACAAATACGAACCACAGTCCAGAAAATCCCACAGATGAAAAATCCTTCAAGTCAAAGAGTTGCACAAGTAGATTGTAGGAAAAGAACGCTTTTTGAAAGCATTCTTTCACAAAAAACAATTTTTTTTTTTTTTTTTTTTTATATTGAAGTGTTTATTTTCATTTTGCATAACAGATTCTTCATTTTGTACATTTATGATCTGATATGATTCTGCCCGTGAGATGACAAAATGAGATGGTGGGCTTTCAATGATGATGATGATGATAGTGACTATACCCATGTGTTCATATACCGTGCATATCCGCATGCATACATATACATGTGAATATACATACATATCATAAATGCATCTACATACAGCTATACTTTAGGTGTCATTGAAATTGAAAACAAAGACATGCAATGGAGGCAGTGAATATGATTTCTCAGTATTTCCCACTCATACAGCTCGGAGCAGCCGAGGGCAGTGCATGCTCTTACCGTGTGGTTACCCGTCAGAACATACTTGAGTCCGATTCAGACTATTCAGTTTCTGGTATCAACACTAGAAATGCCAACCTTGACCTCCGTCTGCCACCTGGCAAAGACTAATAAGGTAGTGGGATGATGGTGTGGTGTCTTCCTTTTCAACTTTCATTTTATACTCCTTAGTCAAAATATTTCCATGATAGTTATAATGACAGGATGACATACATGCATGCACGTACCACACACATACATATAAATACCTACCTTTAAATACACACACATACCATACCTTACTATATATCACATATGCCACACATACATATAACTATTTATATACCCATACACACGTATATACATACACACACACACCCATACATACCCCATATATATATGTATTCTTTTCATGTTGCTGCCTTTCCCCATCTGCTCTGCTTTATTTATATAAACATTTAACATATGACATGTTCCACTGGTGGTGGTGATGCTGGAGATTTTGCTTATTACACTGCCTATACATAATTAGATGAGACCAATTACACGTAATGCATATCTTATATTATACAAGCATGAGTTCGACATAGTAGCTCTCTCCAGGCCGGAGGTGAGGTGGGTCGTGTAGCAGAGGGACTGAAACCAACGAAGGAGAGTATAGTTGGAAAGGAAATACCTCCCGTAGGGAAAGTTTGAATCAGTCGAAGTAAGACTAACCAAATTTGTATTGAGGATTTTTGTGGAAATTCAGTCACGAGGCCTGCCAATGAACAAGAAAAAAAATCTAATTGAATGTTTGTGAGAAAGTGTGTTAGCGTGAAACAGCTGATCATGTTTAGAACATTCTATACATTTTAAAAAATGCATTGCACTATTTATGAATTGTACATACAAAACCATTTTTCATTGTAATTATACATTACAAAATACATTTTCATTGTAATTATACATTACAAGCCACATTTTCATTGTAATTCATCATTACAAGCCACATTTTCATTATGATTATACATTACAAATTACATTTTCATTTATAATTATACATTATAAAATACATTTTCATTGTAGTTATACATTACAAATACATTTTCATTGTAATTACCATTATAAAATACAGCATTTTCTATAACGTTATACATTATAAATACATTTTCATTGTAATTATACAAAACATAAATACATTTTTCATTTGTAGTTATACATTTACCAAATACATTTTCATTGCCAATTATACATTATAAAATACATTTCCTTGTACTTATACATTACAAAGTACTTTTTTCAGAAACAGAAGTGTGCCAATCAGATGACAATTGCATGTTTTTTTTTTTTCACATAATTTTTATTTTTTTTAAATTTTTTTCAAAATAGACACGGGTAGATTATATTTTCATGCAAGAACAATTCAGCATCACATAATATGCAGTTTGTGGTGATACATTTGTGTTATTGTATATTGATGTAGTTTATGGAATATTTGTTTCAATAAAAGTGCGTTGTAAATTCTCATGTGGAACATTTGCTGCATTCCTACAGACCCAAATCAGGTGTCATATTCTGCCAACAATCTGAGTAGTTGGTGTTTGTTATCTGGAGTGGTTTGGGGTATTGTGTTGGCTTGTAGTGGCTCTGTAAGTGTCTGTCTTTCTGTATTATTGTGTTTCCGTCATCTGGTGGAGTGTTTCTTTTGTCAATTTATGACTGTAGCCTCCCAGAAGGGCTATGTGCTCTTCGGTTTCTTGTAGTATTATTAGTCTCACATCAGTTGACATCTTGCAGGAGTTGTCGTTGATCTGGTCTCGCTCTCTTCATACGTGTCATGTTGTATGTCGATCTGAATGTCACCTCTCAGGCTTTGGAGAATGTTTGGGTTGTGGCAAGGTTTCAAAGTGTTGGTGTGGTCTGTTATGAAATATTTGTAGCCTTTCCAATTCTGAGAATTATAATAGTGGGCTTAGACTTAACTAAATGTTTATATATTTTTGTTGTCTGCTGGATTAGTTTTCTCGTGCGCTGTGCCCAAGCCTTGAATGATCAGCACACTTTGTAGAATGTAGAGTAGTAATTAAAGTAGTGTGGCACTGAATTTTCAGTGGGACTAGTTTAGTTAATCTGAGTCCTATGTAGTAATGTGTAAGTGCCGTGTTGGTCTGGGTGTTTGATAGTGTGACTTATATAGTTTATTCTGAGTGCTTTTGTGCATCTGTATGTCCTGTAGTGCTATGCCACCTTCTTATCCTGTGGTGTTGCGTGCTGTATGCTGTATATTATTGTTTCCAAAGACGAATCTTCGTGTTGTTTGTTGATATTTGTGATTGTCTGTTTTTGGAGGGTCAAAGACTGTGGCTACATGCTATTATTTTTGGGAGAATGTATGTGTTGACAATTACACTTCTGCCAAAAATTGAATGATATCTTAAAATCTGTATCTAATGTCTGTTATCTGTATTTCCATGTTCTGCCATGTTTGTGAATGTGTTTGTCTGGAGTGGGATAGGATTATGTGATACCATATATTTCCGCTATTGTTGGTGTGCTAAGTAAGTCTGACTTGTACTTCCATTTCCTATCCCCATTATTAATGATTTGTACGTTTGTTGTGCCCCTGCCCAGCCCAAGGAAATTGAAAATGTGTTTAAGAATCTTTCTACAGATCTAGTGTTTGTGGAAAGAGAAGACGGTGTCATCTGCGTAAACAAATAGCTTCCGTTCTCCTTTCCAGTATAATTACACCATAATATGGTGTTGTATCTTGTCTATCTTTTCCAAAGTGGTTCTAATGCTGGGGCGTACAGCAAGGGAGACAGAGGCAACCTGTCTAGCTGACCGGGTTAACTCAGAGGTTTCATATTGTATGGTTCATAATATACCCTACTTTCAGGTTTGGTACAGTATTTACAATCACTCTCCGGAAATAATATTACCTATGTTACCCAGTTAGTAGTGTTTATCTTAGCATTATGTGGTAGCGATATTCTATCAGCCTTCTCTGATCTAACGATAGGATCGACGATTGACAGTCTTTCTGGTGTGTGTATGTTATGATGCTATAAGTATGAAGTGTGTATGCTGGTGTATGTTTCTGCCTTTCCACTGCATTGTTGAATATTCGGGTGTACTAGTGTTGGCATGAATGGTTTTAGTTTATTTGTCAGAGTTTTTGTCAGTATTTTGTGATCGTTCAATAATGATATTGGTCTGTAGTTTTCAGTTGTGTTTTGTCAGGTTGTCTTTAGGAATGAGGTGATGTACCAGTAGATTTAAGCTGGGAGGAAGTTCTTTTTCTTCAAAGAGGCTATGTATACTCTCAGTAGGAGAGGACCAGGAGGAGGGAAGAGAATGTTAGTAGAACTCTTAACATGAGTCCATCTGGGCCTGGTGATTTGTTGTTTGCATTGCGTTAATGATTTGTTATGTCAGTTAGTGTCAGTTCTGTCTCTAATTTGTCTTTATCTGGTTGAACAATTTTTGGTATATTGCATGAAGTCGTGTGTGTCTGCTGTCATGCAGCCTACCCCTCTGTGTAGAGTCTTGTAAGTAGTTTTCAAATGCTTTTATTATTTGTGTTTGTCTCTGTCACTGCATATTTCCTTCAGGTCTGTGTGTGCTTCCTATCTATCTGCAGTGTTGTATGTTTTATTCTATTGCCATGTATTGTTTTGCTTGTGTCTCTTGTGATTGTGTTTAACTTTGTGCTGTAACAAGGGCTCCTTGAAGACCTGTGGTGTCTGCCATTGTTCTAAGTTCTTCTTGTAATGGATCTTTGGTGCATTGTTGTCTGTTTGTTTTTGTTAAGTTTGATTGCTTCTTCTATTATTTTCCTCTTGAATTCTGTTTCTGTTAATGTTGTGGTGGATATCCACTTTTGTTATATCTGTATGGTACTCTTCAATATTTCCAATATTGATGTATGTTATCTGTGGGTATGTTGTTGGTGTATGTTTCAATAGAGATCGTTTCATATGCTGTATGTGTCTTTGTTTAGAGTGTGTTGTTGAATTTCAGTGAGATAGGCGTTTGAGGTGGTGTTTGTGTGTGTCAGTGTTTACATGGTTGATATGACAACCTTTGTGGTCTGTGAAATAAGTGTTTCTGGCAGGTGTTTAGTCACTTGTGTGATGGTTTGTGGTTGCATATATTCTGTCTAATCGTGCTGATACTCTGTGTGCTTTGCTTGTAATGGCAGTATATCCATTCCATCAGAATGTATGTCTGCCTATATGTGTCTATTAGTTGTGTGTATCAATTATGTTATGTAGTATGTCTAGATGATGTGCGTCCTATTGTTGAGTTCTATTTGTTGTGACCTAATGTCCCTTCCCTATAACGTCTTTATCTGTGAGTACACAATTCGTCCCCGCCAGAATAAAGGTTTGTCCCCTGTGTGTAGGTGTGACAGACTGTCTAAGTTTTCATAAAATTGTGGTTACAGAGCTTTGTAGTTAGGTGGTGCATGTATTGACTGTGTGTATGCTCTTGTACCATTGAGCCTCTACAGTGCTTCACCCTCCTTCATTATCTCTACTCCCTTTAGACTCACCTGTCTGATGTCTTATCCTAATAGCTACCCCTGATCCGTGTTGTGAATTCCCAGACTAAAGCGCCATGTTTTAAACCTAAACGTGTTGTAATGTTGGATGCATATTCAAGTCTTCGTGCATAATGGTTCTTGTATGAGTATGAGTCTGGTTTGTATTTGTGTTGTAGAGATTATGATGTATTGTAATTTGTTCATATCTCCACATATGTTATGCTGGCTATTTAAATTCCGTCAGCCATTTCTAATATGTTGGTGGTGTTTGACTAGATTAACATTGTTATTTTATTTCTATAAATATGTGATAATCTTAATTAGTTTTCGTCATTGTCCAAGACTATTTGTAATCTCACGGCAAAATCGAAAGCGATATGGAGATTTTCGACGTCTTGCTGGTGTAGGTGAAAAGTTGTCAGTGTTGATTGTTGCTGTTGGCGTTCTATGGCTTATGGCTGGTGTGGGGAGAGTCTTCCTTAGTTTGGTGGTGACTCTCTTTTTCAGGACTGGCGAGGTCAGACAGATGACGGCGACGTTTCCTTGTGACAAGCGTGAAACTTTCTAGTTCCTCTTCGCTACCATTTTTGTCATTGCCGTTTCATGATTGAGTGGTAGTGGTGGTAATTTAGTGGTGATGGCGGCCGTGTCTTCTTGCATCTTTACTTTGCATTTCGTTGGACATTTTATTGGACAATCATCATTGTCACCATAAGTCATGCGCAGCGTATTCCATCACCGATCATCGATACCATGACATTCTAAACCTCTCCCCGTAACATTAAAATTCGCATAATGCAGTAGAGACCTTTTAGCTTTGCCAGAAGGTCACTTGGCATCCATGCTGGACAGGATTTTTAATTTCAACATCAGGTCACCGATTACTTAATCATGGCAAACTTCTTTTGCCATTTACTGCCTTCATAGTTGGTGTAGCCAATGGATAGTAACTGGTTCTACTCTTTTCTAAATGTCACGGTGCCTGCATCTCGGTTCCATCCTGTGAAATTTCCTTCCGTGGGTCCCAGTAATGAAGAGCGTGTGCTTCTGTATTTAATTAAGCGAACCACTTGTGAAGGGCTCTCAAATCCGATAAATCGATTTAATACCCCCTCGTTCAGCCCTACCTAGGCCCATGAGTGCTGGCGATCATGCCATAACTGGTGCAGGCCGCTTGTCAGCCTGTCACCGTCAAATTTAAATTGCCCGGATATTGGGAAGGATCCCCCTTCAAAATCGTCCATGGTCAGGTTGAAGGTGAGGTTGTTGGAGACCATTACTGTGATTTAAATTTCAATCTAAAACAAAATAAAACTTATCACATGGTGAAGAGTCACGAGTCGACATGTTGGTAGCCAGAATAAAGTAGGTGCTATTGCTCCGGTAGCGAGAAAAGAACTCTGAGTTACGATCAATGCAACAATGTTTTGGTTTTAAATATATAATTACCAACGTCAGAATAAAAGCACTAGAATTCCAGAATAAAAAATGAAAATGCTTGAGATGCGCATAAAGCGTAATCATCATATCCGAGATTCCTCCATGATGGTTTCTCGTAGCAGATATATCTACGCTGATGTGGCCAAAGGCCGAGCGATAATGAATGGCCTCGAGGCTTCCCGTGCCAACGAACCACGAAAGAACTCCTTTGCTGAGACCATTGGTGCAATGGCTCTGCCCTGCCAGTAGACCAACGCGGATCTCTCATTATACCTGAAAATCAGCGTCCGTGCAGGGCACATTCAATTTTCTGCCGGTGCAACAGTTTCCTAGTCCGGAAAGAACGATAAACAGCAATGTAGCACGACGTTCATACGTGTATATACCTTTGTAAGCATAATTTATATTTATTTGCTGCACCGCCCTTAAAATCAATTCCAGTTATTTCACATTGTATAGTAAGCCTCTCTTTGACCGTCGATAGCAAACGTGGTATCGGTCAGTCGATCAGATATTATTTCTGGCGTTTTGTACTAAGTCTTTTGGCGCGAAGTTTTTGGCTGGCAGGGTGCTGAAAAATAAATTTTTGGCCCCATGCTATAATCTGTTCAGTGAACTTTTGACCAGACGACATGTTCAAAAATTCAAATAATTTTGCCTGTTCTATTACAATATAGCAGGACGACAGTAGCACGATAAATGCTCATCAATTATGTGATTAGAAGTATTGTGAGGACGGACTGGTCAACATAACAAAAAGGCAAGCAAGACGGTGGTGGTTACTGGCCGTTGCGTACGTAAATACACAGAGTCACACGCCACCGTCGTCTCTTGTGTTTGTGTTATGTTATGTTATGTTATATTATGCGATCGACGTCATGGCACATTGGGCATTCCATTCGTACTCCTGTCCTCGTTGCAGCAGCCACATCAAATCCATTTGCTCACGGTACCCATGAAGTTGATTTCATATCTTCTCTCTCTACGAAGACAGCCTTGCTGTCTGGCATGTCCAAACTTAACACTAATTCTCGACTCGTTCAGTGTCTGAGACCGCCCATGTCCTGTTGGTATACCGCATTGATGGCTGATATCGACTCTGTCGCTTCTTCTGCCCGCCCGGTCGGGCACTGTTTCAAGAGAGTCGGCGCGCTCGTTACTTGCGCTCAACGTATCGGCGTTAGCCCAGCCAGTCGTACCTCTTGGGAATGCCGATCTCCGAAGATACTGTTCACCATTCCACCCGCATACGCCAGATGCAATCAGTTGAAGCAATACTCATCAGGTCTGATGATGATCCGTATGGGTAACCTGTTGCTCAGCCACCCGCCGGCAGAGCCCTGGGCGGCGGTGATCTCATAGTCATGCTCGATGTCGTTGTCTCGAAAGCCTGATCTCATGAAGTGTGCGACCGTTTCGTTGTGCTGAGTAAGCCCACGATGATCTGGTACCACGCTTGACGAACCATCCGGTGTAGATAATGATATCACACTGGGTGGAGTGCTGATCCACGAGTGCAAAAATTTCTGCATTGACAACGCCCAGGGGCCATTCTCTACAGCGTCGTCCAAGTGTGCTGATAACTAACCCACCAGCGTAAGCGATCTTATCTCTGATATAGGCATCCATTCGTCACCGTGCCTCAGCTCATCCCAAATTACAGACCTGTTTAATATTATCCTCTGCCTCAACCATCAGGATCAAACCTCTCTTAATCCTTCGCGATTTCTCATTTGTAGATTTGTGCAGAGGATGATTTGTCCGCAGAAACTCTCGAATGCGCTTTTACCTGTACGACTTTGTGTCTGTTGGCCATCGTTGACGATCAAGGACATGGCTGCGTTGCCTCACAAGAAGTGTCACGTGTGCAGCGGAAATTATCAGCCTCATCGCTTCATTTTGGATCCCTTTCCTAACTTATCAGCGATGTTCTGCTTACTGTTAGAAGACCAAGGCCATAGTCCACCACGCTCAGCACTGGTCGCTTGATAAAGAAAGGTAGTGACGTTGCTCAATATCCCGCCCCCACCATAACTTTGAGGCGGTTAGCCTTTCTTGCCTTTACCAGTTACATTCTCAACATGGCTCTTCGTGACAAGCTTCTGTCAGCTGTTCAAGATACTTTGGTGTTTCGGTTCTGTCAGTATGCCATTGCATGCTGACAACCGGGGTAATTATCTTTACTATGTGTAGTGTTAAAGAGAACCATGTTGAGAGAGGCTTTTGCTGAGGTTCACCTTCGCTAATTCGTGCACCAGTCCGCAATCTCATCAGCTCACACTGCAATGCAGATGCGATCTCATTTCTGTCCTTGCCCATGCGATACACCAAATATCATCGTACGACATTGTTCTGCCAACTCCGACCTTTGTGCTGGTTGCCCCGACGGTGTATACGTTGAACAGGACTGGCGGAGTGGTGATCCTGGGAAGAGCTCATTAGGACCTGTTATGGTTACTTGATGCCCCGCGAACCGCAACGCATTGATAACGTGCGCTCAAAAGTGCAGCGGCAATCACTTGACCAGGCGTGTTTCCACCTGCATATCATCAATAACTGCCGTGGGTGTAAGAGACATTTGTTATGCTGCGTCTGCAAATCAATGGCGGCTGCTGCCGTTCATCCCATCTGAGAGCCCTCATACGCATCGCCATGCAAAGACCGCGCATTTACGCAGGTGTCCTTTCTGGGCGATAGCCGCCGAGGTGGAGGAGGAAAAGACCATTCATCAATGTTGAAACTCTACGAGCTGTGAATTTTCAAACAGTTTGCCGACAGTGTTTTACAGGTAATAATTCTATATCCATTTGTGCCTGTAGATCTTTTCGGAAGCTTGAAACGAGAATCTCAGATAGCTGTGCAGCCAATCGTCAGGAGTGGTGCCGGTATGGATGCTTTTAGTGAAAATGTTGCATAATTCAGCAAGATCTTTGCCCTCAGACTTTTTATGTGACTTACCGACACCATCAGGACCAGGGCTGTATCAGAGCATGTCTTTAGTATTGATTTGATATTATCGACAAAATGTTTTCCCTATATTGTCGTCCATGACAGTCTGCCTCTCATGCGAATGTTACGATCTGCTGCACCCTTTACGTTCCTCTCTGTCTTTCTTTTCTGTCTGGAGAATAAAGTTATGCAAGAACGCCTCACCCTCTCCTCATCTGTCTCAAATTACTCCTGTCAGATCAGTTAGGCATTGAAAGGTCTCTCCCGCCTTTTGCTGCGGTGCAATCTCAGGAATTTTGCGGTGTTTTGCTCGTTCGATTTCAACCAATTTCTCCCTATAGTGTGCTTGGCTTCTCTTGCAATCTGCAAAATGTATGCCAGACTGTTCTTTCTTTCTGTCAGGGCACTTCCCGTTCCTCGGAAGATTTTGTGATTTTCTGGCTTTTCACGCTTTGGTCGCCATCCTTTTTCCGCCCATGCCTGTCAATTTAGTGTCCACCATGGTGGTTGCTGGAAAAGGTTCTTGTTTTATTGGTGAACAATGTCCATTGCCAGCTGACTGATGACTTAGGTTGGTGTCTTCATAGTGGAAAAAGGCACGATTTTGAGTTCTCATCTTAGCTGATTTTTACCATTTGCACAAGGTAGATGATCACTGCCATGGTGTCAGAACATCCCAGCGGCACAAAGCATTCAACTCTGGGGACACCAGGCGAGATAAAAGTACACTATCTGTGTCCCCCTGTCGGTCAGGTAGACGTGTTGGCCTGCCATCATTCAGACAGACTAAGTCCGTCTCAGTTAATACCTCTTCCAGTGCCTCACCCTGCTCATTAACATCTATTCCCCAAGCTTTCCCCTGGCGTTGAAATCACCGCACTAAGGGCATGATGGAGCCTGAAGACAGATTGCTTGAATATCGTGTGATTTGCTATTCGTAACATTTAATTGATGGTTTGGGCCTTTCCCCGGAAAGTACTGCAATCCGGTCGACCCCGACAAGGGGCGGAGCACCCCGGCATCTCATCTGGTTCAAAATCAGTTTAATATCGTAGTGACCCAATGGGCCACGTATCAGATATAAGCTGATAAAAACGATACTACACTTTGATCTTTTTTTTTTTTTTTAAGTTTTTTATTTTCGTTTTGCATTACATTTCATTGTTTACAGACATTTGTGAACTGATATGATTATGCCCGTGAAATGAAAATATGAGATGGTGGGCTTTCGATGATGGTGATGATGATAATGATGTTACATATTATATATATACATGCACATATCCACCATACATATCTCATATATATACATACATACCATACATACACATATTAAAAAATGCGATTTGATATCGAAAAAACCACCCAAAAAAAAACACACGAAAGTATCGCATGAAGATTGCTCTCCATTATTTCTATCTGAGGTTGGGCGGCCCCAAGCACCCAAACCCGGGTGTTAAAAAACAACCATGGTCGCTGTCGTCAGTAACCTTGTGAGACATAATTGTTTCGACTCGGACCTTTTTTGTCCTACGCGTACACTCTCAATATTTCTCGTGAGAAAGTTTCAATCGGCGAAATAAGACCAACAAGCCTTGATAAAAGTCACGGTTAGCTACCAATTGGCGTAGGTCTTTTTCAACGGGACATTACGTCTCCTGGCCTGACAAAGAAAAAGGAAAAACAGTCCAGATGTTCATTGAGAAAAATAGGTTTAAAGCAAAGTAATAAGTGAAAGAACATTTTTATAATTTTTCACTGTATTTTATACATTATAAAATACATTTTTCACTGTAGTTATACATTATAAAGTACATTTTTCTTTATAATTTTACGTTACAAGATACATTTTTTATTGTAGTTATACTTTTATAAAATACATTTTCATTGTAGTTGTACATTTTAAAATACATTTTCATTGAAATTTTTTACACTTCCACCCTTCCTCTTGACAGTGTGTTGTACAAATATACAAAAATATGACAACTTCAATGTACATTGGATCTGCCATTCATCCTTCATTATTTATACATCTCAAGGCATACATTAAATGAATAAAAATGCAACAATTTTCCCTTCCATTTTTCCTCTTTTTTTCCTTTTTTTTTTTTCTTTTTTTCCAACAGTATTTGAGGTGGGATATTTTCCAAATTACATTCTGAGTTATTTACATATTTCGTTTAAAAACAAATAAACATAAAAGCATATATTACATGAAATGTACTGGCTCTCCAAAGGAATATTTGTTTAAATAAAGGTTCATTGTAGATTTTCATGTGGAATGTTGCTGCATTTCTACAGACCCATATCAGGTGTCTGTATTCTGAAAACAATATTAGTAATTTTTTATGTATATCTGGATTTTTTTGGGCAGAGTGTTGAGCATTATGGCTCTGTAAATATCTGTCTTTTTATTTTGTGTTTTTCCCAATCATCTTGTGGAGTGTTTCTTTTGTTTTCTGATTTATTGCATTCAAAAGAATATGTGTTCTTCTGTTTCTTGTGTATTCGTTTTATAGTTGGCATTTTCTAGTTGTCTTGATATTTTGGGTTCTTTGTCTCTTGTGGGTGTCATGTTGTATATTAGTCTGAATGTCACCTCTCAGGCTTTGAGAGGAATTTTGGGTTGTGTAAGTTTATGAAAGTGTTGGTGTGGTTTGTTATGAAATATTTATAACCTCTTTTGATTCTGAGATGTAGTTGAGGTGCTTGGAGCTTGATAGATGTTTATAAAATTATTTTGTTGTCTGATGTATTTGATTTTCATGCCCTTTGATGGCTGGAATGCATGTTTTGTAGAATGTGGGTAGTGTGCAAAGTAGTGTGTGTTGAGATTTTTGGTGGACATGGGTTGGATAGTCTAAGTCCTAGTAGTTGTGTAAGAGTATATTTTTCTGGGTTTTTGATGATGCAACCTATATATTTTATTCTAAGTGCTTTTATTTTTGTGTGTATGTCTTGTAGTGCTATTCCTCCTTGTTTCTTGTCTTGTATCAGTGTTGCGTGCTGTATTGCATATTTGTACTTCGAAGACGAATCTTCTGATTTGAATGTTGATGTATATGATTTTGCTTTGGGGGGTCGAAAACTGTTGCAATGTAGATTTTTTTTGGAAGGTTTAAAAGTGTTGACTATTATGCTTCTACAAAGATTGTTGTTGCTTTGTATTTGTATCTGTGTAACATATGTTTATCTGTGTTAAAAGGTGTTGCCATGTGTCTGTATGTATTTGGTTTTGGGTGTGATGGAAATGTGATGCCGTATATTCTCATTTATTTGTTTGTTAAACTAAATGGGAAGTCGGATTTTTTTTTCCTTTTTCCCGATGCCCATGATTAAAGACTTGTGTCGTTTACTTTTGCTCCACTACCTTTCCCAAATTCTGTGAATGTTTTTTAGGATATTTTCTATTGATCTAATGTTTGGGGAAAAATACAGTGTCGTCTGGTATGCAAGCAACTTTCTTTCTTTTTCCCTTGTATAGAAGTGCCTTTAATGGTGCTGTCTTGTCTAATCTTTTCAAAGTGGTTCTTTGCTAAAATATACAACAACGGAGAGAAAAACCCTCCCTGACTGACCTGTTAGCTCAAATGTACCGCTTATCGTATGGTTCCCTCCCCTACTCTCGGGTTTGGTGTATAATATTTGATCCACTCTCGAAATGTCCTAATTGCAGTGCGGTAGTGTTTTATGCAGGTTGTGTGAAATCCTGTGAATGCCTTCTCTGATCTGGATAGGATTGAGGATTGACAGTCTTTCTGATTGTGGAGTAATGATGTCTCTAATGAAGTGTGTATGTTGGTGTATGTTTCTACCTTGTACACTGCACTGTTGGTCCTCGTGTACCAGTGTTGACATGAAAGGTTTTAGTTTATTTGTCAGTGTCTTTGTCAGTATTTTGTAGTCTACATTTAATAGTGATATTGGTCTGTATTTTTTCATTGTGTTTTGTCAAGTTGTCTTTAGGAATAAATATGTTTTGATAGGTTCAAGCTAGAAGGTAGTTTTTTTCCTTAAAAGTCTTGTAAACTCTCAGTAGGAAAAGGGCCCTAGATGGAAAGAAATGCTGATGGAATTCTGCTGTAGTCCTCTAGTCCTGGTGTTTTTGTTTTTGCATTTTATTTTTTTGCCTTGTTATGTCATTTAAAGTGTCAGTTCTGTTTCTGGTTTATCCGGTTTAAGTCAGATAGTTTCTTGGTATACTTCTGAACTGTCTTGTGTATGTTTTGTTATTCCCTTCTGTGTATAGGGTTTTTGTAATAATTTTCAGGCTAGTATAATTTGTAGTGTCTCTGTCTGCATGTTCCCGTCTGGGTCTACAATACTTCCTATCTGCTTGCTGTTTTGTATGTTTTGCTCTATTGCCATGTACTGTTTGCTTGGTGTTTCTTGTGTGATTGTGTTTAACTTTGTTCTCAACAAGCACCCAAATCTATGATGTCTGTATTGTTCTAGTTCTTCTTGTAATATAAGAATGTTGGGTGCATTTTGTCTGTTCTTGAGAATTTGATTGCGTCTTCTAGTATTCTTTCTTGTCGTATTCTATCTCTATTAATGTGTGATGATATCTTTTGTGTCATTGCTTGTATAGTGTTCTTGAGTATTTCCCAATGTTGATGTACGTTGTCTGTAGGTATATTGTTTGTGTAAATGAGGATGAATGTTTATGTTCAATGTATGTTTTGTTTTGAAGAAGTGTGTTGAATTTCAGTGTGGTGACGTTTGGAGCTGGTGTGTGTGTATTGGAATTTATAGTTGATATGACAGCTTTGTGATCTGTAAAGCTGAGAGTTTCGGGAAAAGATTTTTGGTTTTTGACCTATGTGGAGGTCTGATGGTGCATATAAGTACTTAAACGTGTTGCTCTTTTGTGTGCTCTGTTTGATGTGTGGTTTCAATCCCTTTTAAAGGTGTGTCTGTCTGTAAGTATCTGTCAAATTTGTTGTTTCAATTATGTTTTGTAATATGTCTAACTTTGTGTGTTCCCTCTAGTTATATTAATTTGTGTTCAATGTCTGCTCCTACCATCCATGTTACTGAAACACAATTAAAATCTCAGCTAATATAATATTTTACCTCTGTATGGAATCAGTAAATTGCCCAGATGTTCATAAAAAAAAGGCTGATCTCTATAGGCAGAGGGGTGCATGTATGTTGACTAACGTATATGTTTGAATTTGTTACTTGCTTGAACTATGCTAGTTTCCCTTCCCTACCCCTTAAAGCTTGTGAAGAACCCACCTGCCCAAAGTCGGGAATATAGCAACCCTGATCCAGTGTTCTAATTCTAAACTAAAATGTGAATTCTTAACCCTAGCTGTGTTGTAATTCGTGATGCATGTTCGTCTGTATGTATGTTAGTTTCTTGTAAGAATATAAAATCTGGTTTGTATTTGTGTATAAGTGATATGACTTCACGGTTTATTCCGGAGGCCTAGAAATTAATACTAATTACTCTAATTTCGTCCGCCATGGTAATAGTACAAATATATATATATATATATAGCATTTAATTAATATTTTATAATAATAAAAATGAAAGTAAAATATTTTATTTACGTGTTTAGGAGAATCACTGGCTGGTTCCATCTGTTGTTGTTGTTAAATCTATGACTAATTTGGAAAAGCTGGCGTCTTTATTTTTCCCAATGTTCGTCCATTTGTAGTGTTCCTCGAAATTCGTCATTTTTGTTGTATTGTTTGCTTGATAAAAGGGCCCTTTTTGGGCAAAAAATTGCTGTTTATCGTCACTGTTTATGTATTTTGTAAAACTGTAGTACTGTTTTGTGTTCGTCTATGATGTCTTGTTTCCTTCTGTTTTTTTTTCTAAATCTGTTTTGCTAGTTTCTGTGGTGTGGTCTGCTGGAGGTCTTGTCTTGTTTTTCTGTGGTTTCGAGCAGGGTTTTCACTTGCACTAGGACTGTCACTGTCTGTATTGACGTGCCAACGTCGTTTCTTTCCCAAAGTAAAGGGTTTCAAACTGGAAGCCGTCATCAGTGGTCTGTACTTCTTCATCAGCTGGTTTTGTATTTTGATGTCTGTCTGGTGTTGGTTTTAAAGGCCTCTCTGCTATATCTGGCGGCTGTTGGCTGATCTCAATGGTGTGTTGGATCTGATTAGCAACTGTGTCTTTCGGTGTCTTTTTTGGGCATCTATTTTCCCAATGTGTATCCTGCCCACAATGTGGACACACAGTTCGACGTCCGCCATGGTCACCATGACCGTATGTCTTAAATTTGATGAATCTCCGATTTCGAAGTCGATATAATGTGGTATCGGCAAATTCGGCCGACAGACCTCCCCATTTTCCGGCAGTGTTTGAGCGGAAATACTTCGACGTCAGGATCGTCCCAAAATGTTGCCGATTATAGTTTGAATAGCTGGTTGTTTGGGATTTGGGTGGCACCAGTTAGGGTAATCCCCTCTCTTTGTCGTTCCATTGCTCTATGTTTACGGTTTTTCTCTGGGTTGCTGAGGTGAATCTTTTTTCCCCTGTAGTCTATCATAGTGTCTTGAGTGCGTTTCGGGAGTCAAAGTGACGTAGTACTTAGTAGGGTTTTCGTATCTGTGATACTACTTCCCCCTTCAGTGGTACTCCTCCTGGTCCAACAGAACACTTGTCAAGAATGATGTGATCCCTTTTTCCGCAACAGGCTCAGTAAGTAATAAAAAGGGTTCCAGTATGGTAAGCTGCACCCTCAAAATCGTCAATGATAGTTTGCACTTCAACGATTCTGCTATCCATCTCGATTTCTGATTAAATTGGTTTTAAACTGGTTGACAGGTGAATTTACGGAAATCAAAAGACACTACTTTGAAATGATCCTAAAAATATGATCTTACACTTTCCCATACCATTCCCGGAAGTACTGCAATACCGGGTCGACCCGCGACGAGCGGAGCAAACCCCCGGGGATCTCATCTAGTTCAAAAATCAGTTTAATATGTAGTGACCCAATGGGCCACGTATCAGATAAAGCTGATAAGAACGAATACTACACTTTGATCTTAGCCAAAGGCCGGGAAACGATAATGAATGGCCTCGAGAGCTTCCGTGAACAGAACCAAGAACTCAACTTTGCCGGACCATTACAGTTGCAATAGCTCTCACCTGCAGAAATAGACAACACTGAATCCCCGTCAATCTGTCTGAAAATCAGCGTCGTGCAAAGGGCACATTCCATTTTCTGCCGGCCGTGCAACAGTTTCTAGTCCTGCGGAAAGAGAAAAAAATGCGTCAGCAATGTGCACGACGTTCATGCATTATTATGTACCTTTGTCGCGCAATTTATATTTATTTTACCCCTTTTCCCACATGGGCCTCAATTCCAGTTATTTCACATTGTGTAAGTGGGCCCCTCTTTGACCGTCGACGATAGCAAACGTGGTATCAGTCAGTCAGTCAGATATTATTTCTGGCGTTTTGTACTAAGTCTTTTGGCGCGAAGTTTTTGGCTGGCAGAATTTTCAAAAATAAATTTTTTGGGCCCCTACTGTAATCTGCTAGTGAACTTTTGACAGACGACATGTTCAAAAATTCAAATAATTTGCCTGTTCTATTACAATATAACGGGACGACAGTAGCATTAAATGCTCATCAATTATGTGATTAGAAATGTGTGAGGACGGACTGGTCAACAACAAAAAAACAAACAAGACGGTGGTGGTTTATGGCCGTTGCGTACGTAAATACACAAGAGTCACACGCCACCGTCGTCTCTTGTGTTTGTGTGATTTGCTATTCGTAACATTTAATTGATGGTTTGGCCATTCGAATCTAATACCAGGTTTACCCGACAGGAGGCAGAAAGCCCGACATCTCATCTAGTTCAAAAAACAGGTTTAATATCGTGTGACCCAAGGGACGTTCAGATTTAAGCATAAGCTAGATACTACACTTTGTCTTTTTTTTTTTTTTTTTTTGAATTTTTTTTTTTTTTTTTGAAGTGTTTATTTTTCGTTTTGCATTACATTTCATTGTTTACAGACATTTGTGAACTGATATGATTATGCCCGTGAAATGAAAATATGAGATGGTGGGCTTTCGATGATGGTGATGATAATGATGTTACATATATGCTAA
Organism: Arion vulgaris; assembly: GCA_020796225.1. NCBI lineage: Eukaryota > Metazoa > Mollusca > Gastropoda > Stylommatophora > Arionidae > Arion > Arion vulgaris. Next base: position 75,668 of record JADZMA010000062.1, read on the forward strand.
TATATAACCCCACATATCCACACATACATATCTCATACATATACATACATACATATACATACATATATAAATATAGAAAATGCGATTTGATATCGAAAAAAACCACCAAAAAAAACCACACGAAAAGTATTGCATGAAGATTGTGATTTTTAAGAAACTTCCCAACTGACATAATCTCTCCATTATTTCTATCTGAGTTGGGCGGCTCGAAGCAGCCCAAAGCGGGGGTTATAAAACAACACCATGGTCGCTGTCGTCAGTAACCTTGTGAGACATAATTGTTTCGACTCAGACCATTTTGTCCTACGAGCTACCTCTCAATATTTCTCGTGAAAGTTTCAATCGGGTGAAAAGAACAACAAGCCTTGATAAAGTCACGGTTAACTGACCAAATTTGGCCGTAGGTCATTTTCAGCGGACTTACGTCTCCTGGCCTGACAAAGACAAAGGAAAAACAGTCCCGATGTTCGTAGAAAAAAAAGGTTTGAGCAAAATAGCTGACCGTGCTTAAGGGAAAATTTTATACATTATAATTTTCACTGTAGTTATACATTATAAATACAGTTTTTACTGTAGTTTATACATTATAAAGTCATTTTCTTCATAATTTTACATTACAAAAAACATTTTTATTGTAGTTCCCTTATAAAATACATTTTCATTGTAGTTGTACATTTTAAAATACATTTTTTATTGTAATTTTACTTCACCACCCTTCCTCTTGACAGTGTGTTGTACAAATATACAAAAAAATGACAACTTAATGTACATTGGATCTGCCATTCATCCTTCATTATTTATACATCTCAAGGCATACATTAAATGAATATAAGTGCAACAATTTTCCCTTCCATTTTTCCTCTTTTATTTTTTTCTTTTTTTTTTTTCTTTCCAACAGTATTTGAGGTGGGATATTTTCCAAAATTACATTCTGGGGTTATTTACATATTTCGTTTAAAACAAATAAACATAAAGCATATATTACATGATAGTGCGGGTCTCCAAAGGAATATTTGTTTAAATAAGGTTCATTGTAGATTTTCATGTGGAATTTGCTGCATTTCTACAGACCCATATAAAGGGGTCTTATTCTAACAATATTAGTAATTTGTTGTGTATATCTGGAGTTGTTTTTTGGGGAGGTGTTTTAGCATTATGGGTCTGTAAATATCTGTCTTTTTATTTGTGTGTGTTTCAATCATCTTGTGGAGTGTTTCTTTTGTTTGTCTGATTGTATTGCATTCGAAGAATATGTGTTCTTCTGTTTCTTGTGTATTCGTTTTGCATAGTTGGCATTTTGCTAGTTGTCTTGATATGTTGGGTTCTTTGTCTCTTGTAGGTGTCATGTTGTATATTAGTCTGAATGTCACCTCTCAGGCTTTTAGAGGAATGTTTGGGTTGTGCAAGTTTATGAAAGTGTTGGGGTGGGTTTTTTTGAAATATTTATAACCTCTTTTGATTCTGAGATTAGTTGAGGTGCTTGGGCTTGACTAGATGTTTTATATATTATATTTGTTGTCTGATGTATTTGATTTTCATGTCCTTTGATGGCTTGAATGCATGTTTTGTAGAATGTGGGTAGTGTGCCAAAGTAGTGTGGTGTTGAGATTTTGGTGGACATGGTTGGATAGTCTAAGTCCCATGCAGTAATGTGCTAAGTATGTTGTTCTGGGTGTTTGATGATGCAACCTATTAAATTTATTCTAAGTGCTTTTATTTTTTTGTGTATGTCTTGTAGTGCTATTCCTCCTTGTTTCTTGTCTTGTATCAGTGTTGCGTGCTGTATGCTGTATATTGTACTTCAAGACAGATCTTCTGATTTGAATGTTGATGTCTGTGATTGTCTGCTTTGGAGGGTCGAAAACTGTTGCAATGTAGATTATTTTTGGAAGGATGTAAATGTTGACTATTGCTTCTACCAAAGATTATTTTTTGCTTTGTTTTGTATCTGTTAACATATTGTTATCTGTGTTACAAAAGGGGTTGCCATGTGTCTGTATGTATTTGGTTTGGTGTAATTAAATGGATGCCGTATATTCTCATTTATTTTGTTGTTGTTAAACTAAATGGAAGTCGGATTTATTTTCCATTTTCCGATGCCATGATTAAAGACTTGTGTACGTTTACTTTTGCTCCTACCTTTCCAAATTCTGTAAGTATATTTAGGATATTTTCTATTGATCTAATGTTTGGGGGAAAAATACAGTGTCGTCTGCTGGCAACAACTTTCTTTCTTTTTCCTTGATAAAGTGCCTTTATGGTGCTGTCTTGTCTAATCTTTTCCAGAGTGGTTCTATTGCTAAAATAACAACAACGGAGAGGACAACCCTGCCTGACTGACCGTTTAGCTCAAGGTACCGCTTTTTTCGTGGTTCACAATACCCTACTCTCCGGTTTGGTGTATAATTTCTGATCCACTCTCGGGAAAAGTGTACCTAAGTTGCAGTGCAGCAGTGTTTTTAGGTATGTGTCGAAATCCTGTCAGATCCTTCTCCTGATCTAAGGATAGGATTGAGGATTGACAGTCTTTCTGATGTGTGTAGGTAATGATGTCTCTAATGAAGTGTGTATGTTGGTGTATGTTTCTACCTTGTACACTGCACTGTTGGTCCTCGTGTACCAGTGTTGCATGAAGGTTTTAGTTTATTTGTCAGTGTCTTTGTCAGTATTTTGTAGTCTACTTTTTTGTAGTGATATTGGTCTGTAGTTTTTCAGTTGTGTTTTGTCAGAGTTGTCTTTGGAATAAAGTAATTTGATAGGTTCAAGCTAGAAGGTAGTTGTTTTCCTTAAAGGAGTCTGTTAAACTCTCAGTAGGAGGGGGTAGATAGGAAAGAAATGCTGATAGAATTCTGCTGTCAGTCCGTCTGGTCCTGGTGATTTGTTTTTTTTGCATTTTATTTATTGTTTTGTTATGTCAGTTAGTGTCAGTTCTGTTTCTAGTTTATCCGGTTTAAATCAATAGTTTCTTGGTATACTTCATGAAATTTCTTGTGTATGCTATTGTGTATTCCTTCTGTGTATAGGGCTTTGTAATAATTTTCAAAACTAAATATAATTTGTGGTGTTTCTGTCTGCATGTTTCCGTCTAGGTCTACAATACTTTCCCATCTGCTTGCTGTTTTGTATGGTTTTTCTCTATTGCCATGTACTGTTTGTTAGTGTTTCTTGTGTATGTGTTTCTTTGTTCTCAACAAAGCACCCCGAAATCTATGATGTCTGTATTTTCTAGTTCTTCTTGTAATATAAGAATGTTGGGTGCATTTTGTCTATTTTTGAGAATTTGATTGCGTCTTCTAGTATTCTTTCTTGTCGTATTCTATCTCTATTAATGTGTGATGATATCTTTTGTGTCATTGCTTGTATAAGTGTTCTTAGTATTTCCCAATGTTGATTACGTTGTCTTGGTATATTGTTTGTGTAAATGAGGATGACATGTGTTATGTGTTCAATGTATGTTTTTTTTGAAAAGTGTGTTGTTGAATTTCCAGTGTGGTGACGTTTGGAGCTGGTGTGTGTGTATGTGGAATTTATAGTTGATATGACAGCTTTGTGATCTGTAAAGCTGAGAGTTTCTGGAAGATGTTTGGTTTGACCTATATGGAGGTCTGATGGTGCATATATTCTGTCTAAACGTGTTGCTCTTTTGTGTGCTCTGTTTGTATGTGTGGTTTCAATACCTTTAAGGTGTGTCTGTCTGTAAGTATCTGTCCCAAATTGTGTGTTTTCAATTATGTTTTGTAATATGTCTAACTTTTGGGGTGTGTTGCCTCTAGTTATACTCTTAATTTGTGTTTTCAATTCTTTCCTAAAATCCATATTACTGAGAACACAATTAAAATCTCACTAATATAATATTTTTACCTCTGTATGGAATCAGTAAATTGTCCAGATGTTCATAAAAACGAGGCTGATCTCTATGGAGGGTGCATGTATGTTGACTAACGTTATGTTTGAATGTTGTTACTTGCTTGAACTATTCTAGTTTCCCCCCTATCCATTAAAGCTTGAAGAACCCACCTATCCAAGTCTGTAATAACCCCCTGATCCCGTGTTCTGAATTCCTAAACTAAAATGAATTCTTAATCCTAGCTGTTTGTAATTCGTGATGCATGTTCGTCTGTATTTTAGTTTCTTGTAGAATATAAATCTGGTTTGTATTGTGTAAAGTGATATGACTTCACGGTTTTTTTCGGGACCTAGAATATTAATACTAATTACTCTAATTTCGTCCTATGGTAATAGTACAAATATATATATATAGCATTTAATTAATATTTTATAATAATAAAAATGAAAGTAAAATATTTTATTTACGTGTTTAGGAGAATCCTGGGTGGTTCCATCTGTTGTTGTTGTTGTTGTTAAATCTATGACTAGTTTGGAAAAGCTGGCGTCTATGATGTCTTGTTTTCCTTCTGTTTCTTTTTCTAAATCTGTTTTTGCTAGTTTCTGTGGTGTGGTCTGCTGGAGGTCTTGTCTTGTTTTTTCTTTTAGGTTTCGAGCACTGGTTTCACTTTGGACTGTCACTGTCTGTATTGACGTGCCAACGTCGTTTTCTTTCCAACGTAGGTTACAAACTGGAAGCCGTCATCAGTGGTATGTACTTCTTCATCAGCTGGTTTTGTATTTTGATGTCTGTCTGGTGTTGGTTTTAACGGCCTCTCTGCTATATCTGGCGGCTGTTGGCTGATCTCAATGGTGTGTTGGATCTGGTTACCAGTTGTGTCTTTCGGGGTCTTTTTGGGCATCTATTTGCCCAATGTATCCTACCCACAATGTGGACAACCCGTTCGACGTCCCGCCATGGTCACCATGACTGTATGTCTTAAATTTGATGAATCTCCGATTTCGAAGTCGATATAATGTGGTATCGGGAAATTCGCCGACAGAGCACTCCCCATTTTTCCGGCGAGTGTTTGAGCGGAAATACTTCGACTCAGGATCGTCAAAATGTTGCCGTTATAGTTTGAATAGCTGGTTGTTTGGCAGTGGCTGGCACCCAGTGTAGGGTAATCCTCTCTCTTTGTCGTTCCAAGTGCTCTATGATGACGGTTATCTCTGGGTTGCTGGGTGAAACTTTTTTCCCATGTAATCTATCTTTGTGTCTTGAGTGCGTTTCGGGGTCAAAATGACGTAGTCTTAGTAGGGTTTTCGTATCTGTAGATACTACCCCCCCTTCGTGGTACTCCTCCTGGTCAACAAGAACACTTGTCAAAAATGATGGTGGTGGTTTATGGCCGTTGCGTACGTAAATACACAAGAGTCACACGCCACCGTCGTCTCTTGTGTTTGTGTGATTTGCTATTCGTAACATTTAATTGATGGTTTGGGCCATTCCCGGAAGTACTGCAATACCGGGTCGACCCGCGACGAGACGGGCAAGCCGGCATCTCATCTAGTTCAAAAAACAGTTTAATATCGTAGTGGCCCAATGGGCCACGTATCGATATTAAGCTGATAAGAACGAATACTACACTTTGATCTTAGCCAAAGGCCGAGGCGATAATGAATGGCCTCGAGAGCTTCCGTGCAACGAAACCAAAGAACTCAACTTTGCCGAGACCATTACAATTGCAATAGCTCTCACCTGCCGGAAATAGAAACCTTGAATCCTGTCAATCTGTCTGAAAATCCAGCGTCCGTGCAAGGCACATTCCATTTTCTGCCGGCCTTGCAGAGTTTCTAGTCCTGCGGAAAGAAAAAATGCGTCAGCAATTGCACGACGTTCATGCATTATTATGTACCTTTGTAGAATTTATATTTATTTACCCCTTTCCCCATGGGCCGTCAATTCCCGATTATTTCACATTGTGTAAGTAGCCTCTTTTGACCGTCGACGATAGCAAACGTGGTATCAGTCAGTCAGTCGAAAATTATTTCTGGCGTTTTTTACTAAGTCTTTGGCGCGAAGTTTTTTGCTGGGAGAATTTTCAAAAATAAATTTTGGGGCCCCTGTAATCTGCTGGGGAACTTTTGACAGACGACATGTTCAAAATTCAAATAATTGCCTGTTCTATTACTATAACGGGACGACAGTAGCATTAAATGCTCATCAATTATGTGATTAGAAATGTGTGAGGACGGACTGGTCAACATAACAAAAAAGCAAGCAAGACGGTGGTGGTTTATGGCTTGTACGTAAATACCACAAAGGGCCACGCCACCGTCGTCTCTTGTGTTTGTGTGATTTGCTATTCGTAACATTTAATTGATGGTTTGGGCCATTCCCGAATACTGCAATACCGGTCGACCCGCGACGAGACGGGGCAAGCCCAAGCATCTCATCTAGTTCCAAAATCAGTTTAATATCGTAGTACCCAATGGGCCCGTATCGATATTAAGCTGATAAGAAAAAACTACACTTGATCTTGCCAAAAGGCCGAAGCGATAATGATGGCCTCAGCTTCCTGCCAACAAAATAGCTCAACTTTAGCCGAGACCATTACAATTGCATAGCTCTCACCTGCCGGAAATAGACCAACACTTGAATCCTGTCAATCTGTACTGAAAATCAGCGTCCGTGCAGGGACATTCCATTTTCTGCCGGCCGTGCAACAGTTTCTAGTCCTGCGGAAAAAGAAAAAAAAGCGTCAGCAATGTGCCGACGTTCATGCATTATTATGTACCTTTGTAGCGCAATTTATATTTATTTACCCCTTTTCCCACATGGGCCGTCAATTCAAATTTTTTCCCTTGTGTAGTAGCCTCTCTTTGACCGTCGACGATAGCAAACGTGGTATCAGTCAGTCAGTCAGATATTATTTCTGGCGTTTTGTACTAAAATCTTTTGGCGCAGAAGCTTTGGCTGTAGAATTTTCAAAAATAAATTTTGGCCCATACTGTAATCTGCTAAGTGAACTTTTGACAGGCGACATGTTCAAAAATTCAAATAATTTGCCTGTTCTATTACAATATAACGGACGACATAGCATTAAATGCTCATCAATTATGTGATTAGAAATGTGTGAGGACGGACTGGTCAACATAACAAAAAAAGCAAGCAAGACGGTGGTGGTTTATGGCCGTTGCGTCGTAAATACCAGAGTCACACGCCACCGTCTCTCTTGTGTTTGTGTGATTGCTATTCGTAACATTTAATTGATGGTTTGGGCCATTCCCGGAAGTACTGCAATACCGGGTCGACCCGCGACGAACGGAACAAGCCCCCATCTCATTAGTTCCCAAAAAACAGTTTAATATCGTAGTGACCCAATGGGCCCGTATCAGATAAGCTGATAAGAAAATACTACACTTTGATCTTAGCCAAAGGCCGAGAAGCGATAATGAATGGCCTCGAACTTTCCCTGCAACGAAACCCTAAGAACTCAACTTTACAGAGACCATTACAATTAATAGCTCTCACCTGCCGGGGAATAGACCAACACTTGAATCCTGTCAATCTGTACTGAAAATCAGCGTCCGTGCAAGGGCATTCCATTTTTTGCCGGCCGTGCACAGTTTCTAGTCCTGCGGAAAGGAAAAAAATGCGTCAGCAATGTGCACGACGTTCATGCATTATTATGTACCTTTGTAGCGCAATTTATATTTATTTTCCTTTGCCCATGGGCCCGTCAATTCCAGTTATTTCACATTGTGTAAATAGCCCTCTCTTTGACCGTCGACGATAGCAAACGTGGTATCAGTCAGTCAGTCAGATATTATTTCTGGCGTTTTGTACTAAGTCTTTTGGCGCGAAGTTTTTGGCTGGCAGAATTTTCAAAAATAAATTTTTGGCCCATACTGTAATCTGCTGGGGAACTTTTGACAGACGACATGTTCAAAAATTCAAATAATTTGCCTGTTCTATTACAATATAACGGGACGACAGTAGCATTAAATGCTCATCAATTATGTGATTAGAATATGTGAGGACGGACTGGTCAACATAACAAAAAGCAAACAAGACGGTGGTGGTTTTATGCGTTGCGTACGTAAATCACAAAGTCACACCCCGTCGTCTCTTGTGTTTGTGTGATTGCTATTCGTAACATTTAATTGATGGTTTGGGCCATTTCCGGAAGCTGCAATGCCGGGTCGACCCGCGACGAGCGGAGCAAAACCCGGGCATCTCATCTGTTCCAAATCAGTTTAATATCGTGTGACCCAATGGGACGTTCGATATTAAGCTGATAAGCAGATACTACACTTTGATCTTAGCCAAAGGCCGAGAAGCGATAATGAATGGCCTCGAAGCTTCCGTGCCAACGAAACCAAAGAACTCAACTTTGCGAGACCATTACAATTGCAATAGCTCTCACCTGCCAGGAAATAGACCAACACTTGAATCCTGTCAATCTGTACTGAAAATCAGCGTCCGTGCAAGGGGCCATTCCATTTCTGCCGGCCGTGCAACAGTTTCTAGTCCTGCGGAAGAAAAAATGCGTCACCAATGTGCACGACGTTCATGCAAATTTTGTACCTTTGTAGCGCAATTTATTTTATTTACCCTTTTCCCATGGCCGTCAATTCCAGTTATTTCCATTGTGTAGGCCTCTTCTAACCTAGTCGACGATACAAACGTGGTATCAGTCAGTCAGTCAGATATTATTTCTGGCGTTTTGTACTAAGTCTTTTTGGGGCGAAGTTTTTTGGGTGGCAAATTTTCAAAATAAATTTTTGGCCCATACTGTAATCTTAGTGAACTTTTGACAGACGACATGTTCAAAAATTCAAATAATTTGCCTGTTCTATTACAATATAACGGGACGACAGTAGCATTAAATGCTCATCAATTATGTGATTAGAAATGTGTGAGGACGGACTGGTCAACATAACAAAAAAGCAAGCAAGACGGTGGTGGTTTATGGGCCGTTGCGCGTAAAAACACAAGTCACACCACCGTCGTCTCTTGTGTTGTGTGATTGCTATTCGTAACATTTAATTGATGGTTTGGGGCCCTTCCCGGAAATACTGCAATACCGGGTCGACCCGCGACGAGCGGAGCAACCCCGGCATCTCATCTAGTTCAAAAATCAGTTTAATATCGTAGTGACCCAATGGGCCATTCAGAATAAGCTGATAAACAAATCTACTTTGATCTTAGCCAAAGGCCGAGAAGCGATAATGAATGGCCTCAGGCTTCGTGCCAACGAAACCCAGAACTCAACTTTAGCACAGAACCATTACATTGCAATAGCTCTCACCTGCGGAAATAGACCAACCGAGATCCTGTCCAATCTGTACTGAAAAACGGGGTCCGTGCAAGGGCCATTCCATTTCTGCCGGCCGTGCACAGTTTCTAGTCCTGCGGAAAAAAAAAAATGCGTCAGCAATGTGCAGACGTTCATGCATTATTATGTACCTTTGGTACAATTTTTATTTATTTACCCTTTGCCCATGACGTCAATTCAGTTATTTCACATTGTGTAAGTAGCCTCTCTTTGACCGTCGACGATAGCAAACGTGGTATCAGTCAGTCAGTCAGATATTATTTCTGGCGTTTTGTACTAAGTCTTTTGGCGCGAAATTTTTGGCTGGCGAATTTTCAAAATAAATTTTTTGGGATACTGTAATCTGCTAGTGAACTTTTGACAGACGACATGTTCAAAAATTCAAATAATTTGCCTGTTCTATTACAATATAACGGGACGACAGTAGCATTAAATGCTCATCAATTATGTGATTAAAAATGTGTGAGGACGGACTGGTCAACATAACAAAAAAGCAAGCAAGACGGTGGTGGTTTATGCCCTTGCGTCGTAAATCACAAGATCACACGCCACCGTCGTCTCTTGTGTTTGTGTGATTTGCTATTCGTAACATTTAATTGATGGTTTGGGCCATTCCCGGAAGTACTGCAATACCGGGTCGACCCGCGACGAGCGATAAGCCCCGGCATCTCATCTGATTCCAAAAATCAGTTTAATATCGTAGTGACCCAATGGGCCACGTATCAGATTAGCTGATAAACAAATCTACCCCTTTGATCTTACAAAAGGCCAGAACGATAATGAATGGCCTCGAGAGCTTCCGTGCCAACGAAGCCATAAGAACTCAACTTTAGCACAGAGACCATTACAATTGCAATAGCTCTCACCTGCCGGGAAAAGAAACCGAATCCTGTCAATCTGTACTGAAAATCAGCGTCCGTGCAGGGCCATTCCATTTCTGCCGGCCGTGCAACAGTTTCTAGTCCTGCGGAAAGAAAAAAAAGCGTCAGCAATGTGCGCTTCATGCATTATTATGTACCTTTGTAGCGCAATTTATTTTATTTACCTTTGCCCATGGGCCGTCAATTCTTATTTCACATTGTGTAAGTAGCCTCTCTTTGACCGTCGACGATAGCAAACGTGGTATCAGTCAGTCATCGAAAATTATTTCTGGCGTTTTTGTACTGTCTTTTGGGCAAAATTTTTGGCTGGCAGAATTTTCAAATAAATTTTTTGGCCCTTCTGTAATCTGCTAGTGAACTTTTGACAGACGACATGTTCAAAAATTCAAATAATTTGCCTGTTCTATTACAATATAACGGGACGACAGTAGCATTAAATGCTCATCAGTATGTGATTAGAATGGCTTGAGACGGACTGGTCAACATAACAAAAAGCAAGCAAGACGGTGGTGGTTTATGGCCGTTGCGTACGTAAATACACAAAGTCCACCGTCGTCTCTTGTGTTTGTGTGATTTTCTATTCGTAACATTTAATTGATGGTTTGGCCATTCCGGAATACTGCAATACCGGGGCGACCCGCGACAGGCGGAGCAAGCCCCCGGCATCTCATCTAGTTCAAAAATCAGGGTTTTAAAATCGTAGTGACCCATGGGCCACGTATCAGATATTAAGCTGATAAGAACTGATCTACTTTTCATTTGAAACATAACAAATTCAGCAAATTCATGTTTTACAAATATTTTGTGGACTGAAATGAAATGAAATGAAAATGCCCATGAAATGAAAAATGAAATGTTGGGCTTTATGATGATTTTCTAATCATGGTAATGATGATAATGATGAAGATGATAAGATATTATTTAAATGTTTAGGTAGGTTCAATTTGTAAAAAGATAATTTTTTTTTTTTTTTTTTTTTTTTTTTTTTTTTTAAATAACACTGATTCAATACCATACAGTGCAATATATCAAAAACAAAGCAAGAAAAGCATACAAAACACATATTGTTCAATACTTCAAAAAGACGATACAAAAACCCATACAAAGCAAAGCAGTTCAATATTTCAGTATAAAGCAAAACCCCCTGCAATTCATGCAGTTCAATATTTCAATACAAAATAAAATCTTAATAAGAACAATAGTTCCATACTTCAATACAGAAAACAGATCTGTACAATACAATGCAGTTCAGTGCCTCAATGCGAGCAAAACCCATACGATCCATTCATTCCGTGTTTTGGGTGCACATTTCCATGTCATTGTCTTCATTTGTTGTTTGTGTGTGTTTGCGTGTATCATGATTTGTTTCTGCTGGGTGTTACATCTTTCAACGTTTTGTGTCGTTTTGCTGTTTGTGTGTATGTTGTCATGCCATGTGTACTCGTAAAGAAAACTTATTTCATAAAGTCTAACACGACAAAGAAAAAAAAAAAAAAAAAAAAAACCCAACACTTGTTCATTAGGTTATGTTGGCGGTTTTTTGGTCGTATAACACTTTAAAAAGTTGAGCGTTATATATTCTATCTTCGAAGATTGCTTTATTTCGACATACCCATATCAAGTATCGAAATTCTGCCAAGAATCGAATACTCTTTTTTTGAAAGCACCAATCTGTTTTTGGTATACATTCTTATCTAACTGCTTTGTACATGTTTACTTTATTGGTTTTGTGAATTATTTGTTGTTTGAGAGTTTCTAGGGCTAGCGTATTGTTGGACAATGGAAAAATATATGATCTTCCGTGTCTTTTTTCTGTAGTCTACACATTTTACATCTGTATCTTGCAGTTTGTCTTTTTTTGTGTTCAACTGGTGTAATACCAAATAATAATCTATATGTGACTTCCTTTGCTTGTGGTGATGTTTGGGTTTGGTGTAAGCTGTGAAATATTTCAGAATAATCTGTTATGAAACACTGATATCCTCTTTTATTCTATAAAAAATGGCTCCCGGGAA
>JADZMA010000063.1:0-86857 GCA_020796225.1 Arion vulgaris
TAACTTTAGGGTTTAAAAGCCCAAAAGTTCAAATTTTTATACATTTGGACATCAGATGTATCAGAAAATCTAACTCAGATATTGTTGAGAGGTCTATTCTGCTTAACCTATCTGAGTAACATGAAAGTTTTAGCTTCATACATGAAATATTTTTTTAAGCAGGAGTAGGAACCCTACTGTTACCAATTTACCCACCATCGAAAATGGTACTTCACTTATTTGTAAATAACAAACAAATTAACATTTATATCTTTAATTTTATATTATCTACAGGTTGTGTAACCATTATGTTTACTCCATGCCAAATTTCATAAAGATCTGACCATATCTAGTCATATATATGTCCATCAACAAGTGTTGCAAAATTTTATGATCTTCGACCTTGTCCTCCTAAATCTATTTGTAAAGCCCATTAAAGAAACATGCCAGTTACTTCAAAATCGGCTTCTTCCCATTAACAACAATACGTTTTCTCTCCATGCATCAGCTAGTAAAACCTGATAAACAGAATTCACTTTCCCTGTGAAAGTTGACAAAACAATTTAAAGTGCCCATCCGCCTGAGTGGTTACCGGGGCCCAAATTTGGGTGTAAAGAATAGAACCACTGTTACTGCCACGCATGTCGTAAGAGACGACTAAGGAGGTTTGGCTAAATCAGATGCACATGTCCTAAAACGTGTAGAAGTCTATGCGTTTAGGGGCCTACCAAACCAATGTGCAACGTATACACGTTCTTGGAAAAGATCAAACCTATCACAAAGAGTGATTAAAATGGTCATAAAGAACGAACGCAAAGAAGAAGAAGAAGAAGTGTCCATCATTTCGATGGCCAGAAAAACCTGATACAATTTAATTCCGTGAAAGTTAAAAATAACAATTGGCAAATTAAATTAAATCAAATTATTATAACTTATCGACGTGTTAAAAAAAAAATTGGCCTGAATGTGAAACGAGCGCATGTCTACTGCTATTTAAGCAGGCACGCTATCAACTACCCTAAAAAAGTTATAAACAAATGTGTTTAAAATCATCATCATCAGGTGCCGTCTCCACATCGAAGGTTGACTGCAATGAATCTCCAGCATCCTCTGTCTTTCGCCTTGTGTTGCACTCTGCCAGACTGTAACCTGTCCATTTCTTAAAGTTTCCTCCCACTTATCTCTCGGTCTTCCTCTTGCTCTTCCCCCCAACTTTTCCTCTAGTAAATGTTTTATAATGGTGTCATGTCTTTTATGTGCCCAAATACTTTACTTGTCTGAATTTTATTTCTCTTAATAATTGTTTCTTCATGCCTAGTTTTCCTAAAACTTGTTTATTTGTCTGTTTTTCTGTCCATGAAACTCTGCCTATTCTTTTATATATCCACGTCTCAAATGCATCAATTCTGTCTTCTAACTGCTTGTTCATTGTCCATGTTTCCTGGCATACATTAATATAGGATATATATAGCATTTGATCATTCTCATTTTTAGCCTGTTTGTGATTTGTTTGGATGTCAGTAACTTTCTCATACCATTGAAATTATCCTTGGCCATTCCTATTCTCTTTAATTTCTGTTATACATCTGCCATCATCTGTTATCATCTGACCAAGATATAAAGCCCTTCACTATGTAGTAATCTTTCCCTGTATTTTTATATTCATTTTAGGTTTTTCCATTTCCTTGTTGATTACCATAGTTTTTGTTTTCTGTATGTTAATGTCTAATCCATATCTTCTAGTTCTGTCCAATTGGTCCACTAGTTCTTGTAGATCTTGTTCATTTTCTGCTACCAATACTGTGTTTAAAATACATTGTTATAATAATAGTGCCGTTATAGCATTATATGACCACAGGACTTGAGCGAAAAGTAATAATCTTTGTCAATAAATATGTTAGTATTCGTGTGAAACGAAAATCCAGTCCTTCGAAACTAAATGCTACAGAAAGATCCTAGAATACCATGGACAGAAAAAAAAGAACACTGATGTCCGGGAAGAACTAAATGCCCGCCTGCCCAGCGTGTTCGTAGGGGTTGGACTACGAGTGACAAGTCCTCTGTGAGTGCGGGTTCAATTCCGTGGACATGCAGAAAAGCCACAAATTCCCCAGATGTCGGTGTTCGTGGCACCGAACCGAAGGGTTACGATGTCCATGGAAAATGAGCAGAAGAGCTTTCAGCTCAAGTGCTTCTGGATCGAAAAAAACAACTAAATGTTAAAGAGAATTTGGGTGATAAACAACATAGTCATACTATACACAAAAATTGGATACTTTGGTCACATCAAGGTGGCTTGGAAATAACAATATTAGAGGGCAGGGTCCCAGATCAAGAAGAAGATGGCTACAAGTTATTAAATAAACCATGAATATGACCATCGACCAAGTGGGTGAATTGGCTAGAGACAGAGTGAATTTCAGATGCGTTGCAAAGAGAACAACGTCCTATAAAGGATAGCACCTTGGATGATGATGATTCGTGTGAGGGGAAGCGTCACGGACTATATAATATGATCGCATTGGCATCACGTGACCGATAGCGTCTGAAAACATGGATATTCAATTTCGGCGGATTGTATCAGAAAGAACCGTCGTAAAGTTGGAAATATGGTTATAGAAAGGAAGATATAGTTCAGTTTAAAATTTTTTTTCCTCTTGTATTCATGAAAGACACCTTCTTGCCAAATTTAAGTCCGTAGGATGTCCAGATATCTCCAAACAATTGGAACAGACATACAATTTCATTGATCTTTCTTATATATATATATATATATATATATATATATATATATATATATATATATATATATATATATATATATATTATGTATATAACATATATTATAAGATAGGGATTATCACAATCGTTTTATCGCAGATGTCACAGTGAGTTCTGATAGTTTGCTCAACTTGAATGAATGTGAAACCTTAGTTTTCTCGGAAATGGAGTTAGCTAATTTTTGCATGTTTGTTGACCAACACGCACTGATACAACCAATGAAAGACCAATTTTTAGTTAGAAAGGAACGTGTCTGGGAGACTAGCTTAAAGTTAATGCAATGTGACGCCATGAAAGAGGCTTTGACCCCCTAAAATGTGATCTCTTGAATAAAATACAATCACTAGTCACTTCAACGACTGCTATTGCTAGTTAATGTGTAACTGTGAACTGATGAACAATCGCAATGTTTAAATATAAATCACTGTTAGTCTTCTTTCTTTCTCGAATCCTGTATGCCTCACAGCGTCAGGTCAGGAAGAGATTTCTAAAACGGGCCCTAGTACTAGTATGCGCTTCGTAGATAGTCTCTTCGTCGCCTCTGTTATCTCTGAGGTCCATCTTTTGCGTGGCCGGCCTTTTGCTTTGTCCCCATTTTATCGAGCAGCATTCCTCTTTGGGGTGCACTGTCTGATGGTAATCTGCTTACGTCGTGGCCGAACCATTTAATTTGTTGTTTCTTGACGAAGTCTAGTACTGATGTACCAACTTTTTTTCCTGATGTCTTCATTTCTCAACCGGTCTCTTCTGTTACACCCAGCATTCTGCGTAGACACTTCATCTCTGTTGTGACTAGTTTTCTTCTATCGTTTGTTGTCAGCGTCCAGGTTTGGCACTGGTAACATAATGTGGGAGAAAGATTGTGTTGAACATTGCTCTTTTGTGTTCATGGTGACGTGTTTGCATCTTAAATTGCCCCATTTGCCCTATCATTTGATTTGCTTTTTGCATCTGTGTTGAATTTCATTAGTTATTCTTCCATTTGCTGAAAAATGCTCCCCAGGTATGTGAAATCTTTACTTGATTTAGTAGGTGATTATCGATGGAGATTTTGGGAGAGCTTTCTCTCTGGCGAATGTCATTATTTCTGTTTTGTCGATGTTTATTCTCATGTTGTATTCGTTACATGCTAACTGAGTCTGTTGATGTGTTGTTGTAGCTGTTCTTCTGTTGTTGTTATGATTGCCTGATCGCCTGAAAAAGAAATTCATTTAAGAGTTCTCCGAGGTTGTTTTTGCTGGTGATATTTTACAGATGTGGTCAATATACATGATGAATAGCAGCGATAGTAGCAACCTTGTCTTACTCCTGACCCAACGTGAAACTGTTATTAACATTTCTAATTACCTCAGTCACAAAACAGTGATTAGTGAGGATTATCGTAATTTAGACTGCTACTAGCAGCAGATCCACATGTGCTCATCATTTCCAGCAGCGGTAAAGGACTGATCACTCCTGTTCTGTTTTGACTAACTAATCAAACCTCTTGAACCCTCAAAGATTCAAGTGCTCCCCCAGTTTAACTCTTATCTTCCACCGGGATAGGGATGCTGATTCATACTAGCCTGTAAAAAATTCTTCTGTTCGATTTGCCTCTATTATGGATGGCACTGATGATGTATGATCTGTCCATTGCACATCCTTTCTAGATCACTACTTGTGTCAGCTACAGATCTACTTGCTCGTGCATTCCACGCCTGCATGACCTGGCCTGGTACAAAGGTGGTGTTGGGATCTAAAATGATTTTTCCCCAACACCTTCCAAGACTGATATTTGTAGGACCACATACCTTCTGATGACATTTTTTAGCTGGTCCATTTATGATTTACCCTTTTCACTCTGTTACCTTTGGGTATGTTAGCACATGGAGTGAGTGTTGATTGTCAGTCTTCACCTTGATGTAGGCTCTTACTCAGATAGTTTTACTATGTTGTCCATATTAGGAAAGTCCAGGAGGTATCTAATAGTCTTGACAGAATCTGCTCCTTGGGCACCCAAGAATAATCCACATTTCTTCATTTTCTATTCATGCAAGTCTTGTGGTTTGGATGTTGAGGATGGCCAGCGCATATTAACTGACGAACAGCATCAACTCCTAGTATAATATAAGAAGTAACCATTATTCAAAGTAACTAACATTTTTACTCTTGTACCTACACTGTAAGTGGCACAGTAAACAAACACAGGTTATGAGCATTTACTTTAAATAAAGGAGTTACATTTATGAGCATTTACTTTCAGTATGGGGCAACATGAAGGCTGATCTTGCAGTTAAGCAGCTGATAGAAGATAATGCAAGGATGATGATGTTGTTGTATATACCGATGGTGGTTCAATGTGGAGAGGTCCAGCCGGGATTTCTTGGCTAATGCGATGGTAGGGTTGTTGCAGAGCGAAGGGGGCATAGAGGACAACTACTTCTAGTATGAGGATGGAGGTTGAGGCCTCCTGCCCTCCTTTGGGATCTCTGGGACTTCATTTACTGTGGCCGTTGTTGTATCTGACTCTCAGTCGATGCTTCACCAGACCCAGAATTGCAGGTTTCGGTATGAGTAGATGTAGACTATAGAAGTTTTTAACCTCCAGAGACTTACGTGGATATACTGTCCTGGGCATGGGGTTTTTTGGTAATGAGAGGGACAGACTTGCATCAACAGCATCGATTGTGGGAGTTGAAGATGGATATGGGGATATTCTTCGGTCTCTTCGCGACTGTCTGTTGGGTGAGGACACTAAAATCGATGTTGAAGCCATTTAAAAGTTTGGAGTTCCCCGCTGTACAAGTCGAACGGGATGCCTGAGAGGCAGAGTGAGAGGTGTATTTAATCAGGACCACGGAACCATCAGTATGCTACTCTCGATATCTGTTGGGGAGACTAGCACCTATGGGTCTGCCCGGAGTGCAATGACGTCAGTTTAGTAACCAATACCCAAGGAATTACATTTTATGAGCATTTACTTATAGTAAAGGTTTTTTTTAAGGGAGAATTTACAGAAGGATTAAGGCTGGTTTGGTACACAGTGGACTGAACCTCTACAAGGGTCAACAAAAGAATTACATTCATTTTCGGTCGGACATATGGGTGAACGATGGCAATGGGAGAGTGGGCAGGCTGGCTGGCTCTGCCATCAATCGATGAACAGCCAATGGATAGAGCTGATATTTTGAACACTCATAAAGTGGGGCCCCAAAGAAAATTTTTTATTGAAACCAATCCATGTCAACTATTAGATTGCAAGAGCTGGATTTGAATATTGTAGTTGCAAGAAAAGAACAGCATAACAGGTATAGGAGCAGGCTCATCAATCAAAATCGAACTGGTATGGTCAGTTTCGACGCTGTTGGGTATATTGTGAAGATCGAGCACCTACGGACCTGTCCGGAGTTCAATGAAGATATTCTAAACTAAAACTCTTAAATTACAGTTTAGTAGTGCTTAAACTCCCAAAGAAAGTGACGGTCACAAAAGCGATTGCCACAGGCAAATACTCAAATAATTATCGGGCAGAGGCAATAAGAACAGTGGCCGAAATGATCCTAGAGAGAAGAGGCCTCTGGGAACAAAGTCTTGATATCACTGATGCTCTATCGGTCATCACGGCACTCAAAGGCGAGGGGAAACAGAGCTAAAAGAGCTAAAGCGATCCTCGATGCACCATCATTCAGTGGATCCCATCACACTGCAACATCAGCGGGAAAAGAGCATGCCGACAAGCTAGCTAAAGAAGGCGGGCGATTTCCTCAGACTGATCTAGATCAGTTATGAGGAAGCCAGAACAACCATCGGCTGCACTATAGAGACAAATGGACAAAAGACCATTCTCATCACAACAACAGCAACGGTTACTATGGTCTGTCTCATAGTGAACAAGTTGCCATACTTCGCCCCCGTCAAGCCAAACAAACCCGCGCCACATGTTTCACAAATTTAAAAATTGCAACTAGCCTGTGCCCTGCAAAAGGGACATGACGGCAGAGCACGTTATGCAGACTGTCATCTGATAGCAGGCATAAGAAAGAAACCTGGCCTCAAAACACAGAGTTGCAGAAGCTGTATGGAGTCCCTTAAAAACACGGTAAAATTTATGATAAGAGTTGGTTCATCAGTCTAATCCGGGATCGCACGAGAGAGAGAGATTACCGTTTGTAAATTGGTGTCCAACACAAACGGCACATAGCAATGCATCTGGACCTCTTCTCTTAACTGTTAAGAATTTGGGAAAAAATAACCCATCCATCATAGGATGAATAGGTAGAGGAGTGGACATGCTGGAAATTTCTACTCTTGAACGCCCATATCGACCACTTGTCAACCACTGTGTGATTTGTATGTGATCTGAGCCTAAGAGTGATTTTGAGGCCATGAAGAATTAACTGAGTAGACTAAACTCACAAAATCTTCTTTCTTTGTGGCATCTTGTGGGGCAATAAATACATTTGACAGTTCTCATAAACATGCCTGTCTCTTGCAGGAAGACAAAGACTTAATCATAAACAGGGATTGGTTTTGGATTTTTGGAACTTACTTTTCTTTGCTATAGTTGAGGGTATGTGCTTTTTATGTGCTTAACTTCTAGAGGTCCAAACGCCCCTACTAAGTGGTGATTTGTTGGGGACCAATCTAAGAGTTAAACTGTTGCAGTAAATTTAGATTCCAGTCCACCTTTATTAATTTGAACCTAAGGTCATTGAACTCATTTTTACAGTTCTGGTGGGTCAGTTCTATTTAGCATTTCTTTAAAATTTCTTGCCTATCTCTTTTTATGCTTGGTATCTGATGTGAGCACTTTACTATTTTGTTCTTGATTGAGCTACCCTTTAAAATAAAAGTTCCATTTAATTGTTTTATGTAATGTAGAGCATTTTACTGTTTCTAATCTTAGTTGCCTTTTCCTCTTCTTTGGCTAAATGATCAACACATGATATTTTTTTCTCATCCAGCAGCCTTTGACTCCCTTTTTCTTTAGTCTATATTCTTCTTTAGCTTTGACTTCATCTATTGCAGCAATTCCCAAAGTGGGTGGTATCGCCCCCTCCCCCTCCCCCTGTGGACGCTGAAGTGTTCTAGGGGCAGGGTTCAGAAGAATTTGGGGCATGTTCAGGCGATTAGGTCGGTGGCTCCTGAAAGAAGAAATTAATAATAAATATTTTAAAATAAATTATTTTCGGATTTTGTTATTGAATAATCATACAAAATTTGAATTCTACATATAAAATTTAATCTACTCCTTCACGATCCATTTTTTTATCAAAAAGTTGGCAAACTTTTATAATTTGGGGGGTGGGGCATTACAAGGCTAAATTGGGTGGGCTGAAAAAGTTTTGGAATCTATGGTCTATTGGTTTCATCCTCTTTTTTCTTGAATACATTTCCCGGTGTCATCATTTTTCCAAGGCTTCCTGTCTATATTTCTTTAACTGATTCACTACCGGATTTTTTTGCCTCTGGACGGAATTATTTTTTCAGCTTAAAAAATAGTGCACACATACTTTAGCAAAACTAAAATATTGTTTCTAAATTTTATTTAAAGTTGAACTTATTATATATCAAATTAAAGATAAATGAATGTCAATCATCAAGGTCCATATCCTTTATGACGTTGCCTTTTTCAGCACATCTGAAATTCACTCTGTCTCTTGCCAGTTCACCCACTTCGTTGATGGTCGTGTTCATGGTTTCTTTAATATCTTGTAGCCATCTTCTTCTTCTTGGTCTGCGTCCTGGGACCCTGCCCTCTAGTATTGTTCTTTCCAGGCATCCTGACGCTGATGGACCAAAGTATCAATTTTTTCTGTATAGTATGTTGTTTATCGGTCAATTCTCTTTAACATTTAGTTCTTTCAGGACATCAGTGTTCTTTTTTTTTTTTCTGTCCATGGTATTCGTAGGATCTTTCTGTAGCATTTAGTTTCGAAGGACTGGGTTTTCGTTCTTAATTTTTGTGTAAGTCCATGATTCACAACCATAAGTAGCCACTGGGAAAATGCATGCTCTCAATATTTTTTAAATTTTTGTATTTTGCTGGTGCTTTGCCACATGTTCTTCATTGTGTTTAACTTCTTGATTGCTATGCCAATCTTCTTGAGATCTCATTAGAGCAGTCACCGTTATTGTTAATTATTGAGCCCAGATATTCGTAGCTCTCTACACATTGGGGTTCTTCATTGTTTACTTGGATGTTAGGTGAGCCTTTGCTTTGTCAGTTGACATGATTTTTTTTTTTGTTATTCAAATATAAAAAGTTGTCTTCACTATGTTTTTGGTCGCATGATTAGGTTTTCCAAACCTCTTTCCGGTGGATAAAAATACTGTATCGCTGCGTATCTAAGCTCTGGTATGCATTTGCCGCCCTATAGTGAGAGAGTTGTAATTCAATAGTTGGCATGTCTTTACATTCCTCATGATGTTCTCCACATAATTTTTGAATAAGTATGGGGACAAAAAACATCCCTGTCGTACCCCTTTGAATCCTTGAACCATTCAGCTATTTCACTTTCCCATTTTAATGGTTGCCTGTTGTCTGGGATAGAGATTCTATGAGTTGTATTATGTGTGTTGGAAAGTGCATGTCTTTTATGATGTTCCACATTTTCTGGTGTTTGTATATGTCGAAAGCCTTGCTATAGTGTATGAAACATGCAGGTCTATGTTGTATTCTCTGCATTTCCGATAATGAGTCCCCATGCAACAAATATGATCTCTAGTGCCTCTACCTCTTCTGAAACCTGTTGTGTTTTGTGTATTTCATCTTCTAATTTTGTTCCATTTCTTCATTATGATTTTTAGTAGGATTTTGCTGGCGTAAATTATAAGGGCAATATAGTTCTGTAGTTGGTGCATAGTTTCATGTTTCCCTTCTTTGGAATAGGTATAAATACTGATCTTTCCATTCCTTTGGCCAGGAGGAGCTATTCCATATCTTTGTACACAATTTATGATATACCCGAACACTGGCCTCCCCCCCGCTCAATCAATTCCGCTGGTATATCATGCACCCTGGTGACTTCCCTCTTCAGACTTTCACAAAATATTTATTGTATCCAAAAAAATTAAAGTTGTGTTTACTATGCATGACAAATATTAACATTAAAAAAAAAACTAATTGAAATTGTGAGAAAAAAAATAACTTCCCAAATGGCCTTGATAAAATATATTTTTAAAATCATTAACGTTTCATAAAAGGTTTCATGTAGAATACACAAACTTTAAAAAAATAGTAAAGGGGGAATATGTTTTATTAACTGTTTACAAACAGCATCATGACTCCCCAGCGGGAAAAGCGCTTGGGGCCCGGGGACACCCCTTGTGTGTGGGTTCAAGGGGATGGCAGAAAAGCCCCGGGTTTCCCCCAGATTTACGGTGTTTGGCCCCAAAACCCAAGGGTTACGATGTCCATGGCCCCAGCCAAAGACGAAAAGTCAAGGTTTTGGATGGGAAAAAAATATATAAATCGCTAGTTTTTATGGTCTCTAGTATCCTAGAATGACGGGAAACCTGTTTCATTTCCTAATGCCACAATGAATGTATTCATCATTTTTTACTTAATTTTACGTATTTCCCAAATTTAAAATAAAACCTAATTGAAACAAAAAATAAAAAAATGTAAAAATGTAAACCTTTTGTGGCCTGGTCCATAATAAGATATAGACACGAGTGTCACTTTTGGACGAAACAGTTAATCTTTCTTTTTTTCTTGCCACCTCCAAATTGTGGGATTTATCTTATTCCATTTATTTTCAATGTTCTATTCATTTTCCCGAAATGACTAGAACCTGTTCGATTTAAGATATTCCTCTTTTTTTTTTCCCTTTTTGGGGTCTATTTGTAGTCTATTTGTAGTCATTCTTTTTTGTAGTATGTTTTCAGTTTCAATTTACCTATCCGAAAATTGATTTTAATTGAATAGCACTTTTTAGAAATAAATCAGAAATGCAAATACAACTATGTATTTGGGTTTGAAGGATAAGGATTATGTTTCACACAATTTAGGCTCTAACATTGCAACAGACTGCAATCAACTGGAAATTTGGGTCACCCTTCTTCATCCAGGACAGGACCTAACAGATTAAACAAACATATGCACAGCATCTATTCCTTTCTTGCTCGGAAAAGTGACTAAACTAAGGGATTTCCCCCCTACAGAAAGTAGAAAGGAATATTGAAAAACATCATATAAAACTATATGGAAATAAAGATGAGTTCCCAAAAAAAGTAGAGTTCATCATGAGAATGTGTCTAGCTTTTTAAAAATTTAATGATCACAAGAAGAAAAAAAGAACTCTTAAAATGGTCTGTTTTCTTCATGGAACATATTCTTATACAATAGCATGCAAAGACATACCCCTAGACACGAGACCTGCTAATGATCTGTAAACATCACTTAATTTTTTATTTGATTGATTTGTTTGAATTAAATTTTCACCCAAATGGGCACAAATTTTTTTATGTGAAAAGTCAGTCAAAGATTTGGTCACACCGTCTATCATCTTTGGGGATTTGTTTTCAAAATTATTTAGCTTTGATGATTATTCCGGGGCTTTTTTTCATTTTGTACTTAAAAAAGTTTAACCATTCACAGAATAAAAAGTTTTTTGAAAAAGAAGAAAATTGACAAAAAGAAAATATAATCTGAAGAATGTGAGCTGTAATTTTTTTGGGGGTTTCATTGGGTGTCAGGAGGGTTTTTCTTCCCCCAAGGTGAAATAAATTAAACACTTTTTAGGAATAAAGCAAACTCAAATATAACAAACAGTTGATAATGTCTGGTTTTGACCAGGAAAAAAGTTTCTTTCAACTGCCATTGGGAAAAGCAAATGAACAGAGAAAGGTTTCTAAACATGGTAAGTTGGGAATCTTATGTTATAACTTTTGTAAAAAAAGAAAAAAATTTAATTTTTTCTTACTCATTCAGTTTCAGACTTCTGATTTATTGATTCTGATAAAGATAGTAGTCAGCTCTAAGCTGACAACATTATGTAAAATTATTCATGATGGGGTAACAGAGTAAAGTCATGTGCTACTCTGTTCACAATCATATGTTGGGCAGGTCTGCAACTGGTCAGAATGGAGCTGGTACCATATCTACTAATGACTGATGTTGAGGTGTTGAATGAGATCAAGACACAGAGAAAGCTTATCATCAATATAGAAAGAGGCAGTCATCATTTTTCGGGCATGTGATGAGGAAGGAGGTTTAGAACACATTGTGACAACCGGTAAAATTGAGGGTAGACAGAGACGGAGGAAGACAGAGAAAATTTTGGATAGCCTTAGTAGACTAGCTTGAAAACAGCATTTTTAACAACTACCTTTCTAGTGTACTACTTCTTCTTACTCTCTTAACTTCCATTGAAGCATCAAGACATCAACAAATTTCCTCCAACCAGATTTGTCTTGAGCAAGCCATCTTAGTTCATTCCAGGTCTTTCCCACCTCCTCTCTTTCTCTGTCTACAGTCCATCTATATGTCTCTCTAGGTCGCCCCCACACTCTCTTGCCTCCCGATTCTATTTCAAAGCTAGGTGTCTGGTCTTCTGCATTCTTAATGTATGTCCAAACAACTTCCATCTCTTACATTTTATTTCCTAATTGATATTGTTGATGCCTCACTTTAGGTGATTTCAGTATTTAGTATTCTCTGGTCCCTAAATTCGGAGAATTTTCTAAGATATCTTTCTCAAAGCCTCTTGTGCGACTTTGTCTTGGTACTTGTTTTCCATGTCTCTGATCTATACAGTAAGATTGAACGCACATTTTGGGTCAAAGCGCAAGGAGCGTGAGCCAGGATTAGAGAGTGGCTCTAATCCCTATTTCACCTCCAAGTGGTGACCCTGGTAACAGCAGTAGTTCCGGTCTGGCTAAGAGGCAGAGTGCGTGGAGAGCTACTCTGGGGCAAGTAGAGATGCAAAGGTAGTCATGCTTAATGGGATCTGCTCGCCTCTCCCGGCTGATGGGAAAGCTAGAGCGAACATGTGGAACCTTGCGAGGCGAAACTCGGAGCCCACGCATTCTCTCTCTGATGATCTGTTGAACGATGAGGATGCCGGGTGATGAGTTGGGCACACATTGTCCACATGGTCAAAATTCAAAAAAACCATCGAAAGGCGTTGACCGGTGTGGCGAAATTCGGAGACTAAGCATGCTCTCTCTTGATGTACTCTCTTGATGTACTTTCTTGATGTACTCTCTTGATGTACTCTCTTGAGCCGATGAGTGTGCTGGGGATGAGTTGGGCATGTTGGTCCACATAAGTCAAAGTCTAGCCCCATCACAGAGGATGGGAGCACGAATCAAAACCATAGAAGGGACGTTGACCAGTGTGGCGATATTCAGATCCAAGCATACTCTCTCTTGAGACACTACCCTAGAGCCGATGAGGAATTGACGAAAATGGTGAGGAGGCACTCAGGGCAGAGCGAGCACGCAAGCTGGCAGTCACAGTGGGCTCCATCGGAGGCAGGCGGCACGCAGCCAGAAAACGAGGCAGCCACTGCTGCGGAGCATGGCAAACAGGAGGGTGTCGTCTCACCCACATGGTAGAACAACTGGAAAGCCCAGAAGAGGCAAACCATCAAGTTGAGGCAGAGGTTGCCCCCAAATGTGCAAAACAACGGGAAAACCCAGCAGGGGTAAACCCTCCCCTTGGGGAACTGCTGCCCTTGTATTGATTGGGAAATCAAATAGCAGCAAACCATAAAAAACCTGAAGGCCCAAAACCAAAGGTGTTCATTAAAAGCCCATTTTGTGGGCAGATGGCATTCATAAGCCCGGGAAGGGGCAAGGGGTAGCCCTGAAAGAAATGGCAACTGTGCCTTGTGGGTTGGGGCTGGGGATAGCCAAAGGCTATTCAAAAGGCCCCCCAAAAAAACGTGGCTGAAATTAAACACCCCCAAGGTTATGAATATAAAAATTTTTTTACGATGACCATAGACCTCGCTGTTGTTGTACTGGGGATGGCTTTTCACCATTTGTTTTTATACTGCCAGGATGGATGTTTGCTTCATAACTGATCTCTAGATCGCTACACCCACCTTCTTTAGCTAGTTTTTCAGCTTGTCCTTTTCCACTTATATTGCGGGGATGGTATCCACGAATGATGGTGCTTTTAAGTGAGTACACTAGTGCATCGGGGGTGCTTTCAAACTCATTGGCTCTTTTTTTACATTTTTAAGGCTGATGACCGATAGAGCATCGGGAATACCGATTTTGTTGAGGTCCTTTCTGGATCATTTCAGCTGCTTTTTTATTGTCTGCCGGTAGTTTTGAGTATTACCGGGCAAGCGGACCATCACTTTTGAAGTTTAAGCCTATTCCTCCTCCGCCATTCTGGTTGCGTCCTTCCCGATCCATCGATACATTTTATCCCCATTTTCAACGGTCGCAGGTATTTTTCTTGGTGCTCTTTTGAATTTTTTTGTGTTTTTTCTTTGTATACCTGGGATTGTTTCCCCTTAGTTCCAGCATTTTGGTCTTCCCGGGCATTATCGTTCCGGGTTTGGGTTTTGATTTTTACTTTTTCTAGGACTGGATGGTCTGCAGTCAGTGTTTTGGCTTTTTTGGGTGGTTCTCTTTTTCCCCCCCTTCGGGGTCCATTCATTCTTACCATAAGGGGGGAATTTAGCGTTTTTTTTTTCCCCAATATCAAAATTTTCTGCCTTGGGTTCTGCCAGGGTTTTGGAGGCCTGTGTTTTTTTTCCACCCCTTTGATGGGCGGGACTTATGGCCCCTGTGATGATTTGCCGGTTTTGACTGTTGCTCACTTTGTCAATTGCTTTTTGGGATGACACGATGTTGAAATGCCGTTTGGGACGGCGACTTTCCGAAGGTATTGAGGTTTCTGGTGTTTTTTCCCCACGGGGACCCAGCGAGTTTGTGCATCATGGTGACCCATGTCTCGTTTTAGCTATAGATTTCATTGGGACAAATCAGTTTTGGGTGAGGGGACCCCCAGGGGGGTTTCTTTTTCCGGAAGACTTTTTACCTGCTTAATTGTGTAATTCTGGTTGTTCTGAAAGAAACAGTGAGTGGTGTTAGAAGTTTTAAATATTCTTTTCCCTTTTTTTGACCAGATTTCAGCATTTAGCATTCC
Organism: Arion vulgaris; assembly: GCA_020796225.1. Taxonomy (NCBI): domain Eukaryota; kingdom Metazoa; phylum Mollusca; class Gastropoda; order Stylommatophora; family Arionidae; genus Arion; species Arion vulgaris. Next base: position 14,852 of record JADZMA010000063.1, read on the forward strand.
CATTTGTTGCAGGTTTTGACTTTCTCGAATTTCAGGCCGGCATACATGGCTGAGTGTACTCCAGGCATCCCGGAAAAGATTAGAGAGTTGGTGGAGAGCCCCCCTTTGGGGATTTTCCCCCTTTAAGTGACCTTCATGCTTGTGTCCCCTGAACTTAAACCCTTTTTGTTCTGCTCTAGGATCTTAATTTTGTACACTCTTCCTTTATCCCGAGGTAAAGTTTAATTTTAGCCCCTTTTTCCAGTTTTAAAAGCCCCCAATCACCAAACTGCCACTGTTTTTTCTTAAAAAACCATCTTAAATTTTTTCTGGGATAACCCCCTGATTTTCTGGATGGTACCTCCGAAGTCCCCCTTTTTTGCTCCATAGAACCCTTTTTCCGGGGCCATGATACCCGTATTCACCATATGTTCCGGTTTTGCCTGTAGCGGCCTATTGGCTGTAACTGCTGTCGAGTTTATTTTTTTGGCTTTAGGATGAGCCCGATTCCTTTCCATTCTTTTTTATCCTGTCCTCCAACTATTTAGGACGCCCATGAGCTTTTTGCTCAGTCCCCAATTTTAAGCATCCATTTTTGATCCCATCCTTTCCCCCGGGTTTTCTGAGCTAGCCCCAATTCCCCCTTCCCAAACCCTTTTGGGGAATGTATCTAATTATTTGGGGTTTTTTTCGCCGCTTTTTGGGACTTTCCTTTTTTGTGCATCCTTTTTTCTTTTTTTTTCATCTGCTGACCCCATATTTTTTTTATTAGAATATTTGAGCCCTTGAGAATCCTTTTTCTTGTTCCGGACTTTGGGGTTTGGGTGGTGTTTTCACACTCAGCGCTTTTCCAGTTCCCCAAATTTTGTCCGTCCCTATCAAGGTTCTTATCTACCCAACCTGTCGGTGATCGTTACCCCCCGTTTATACTTATGCTGCCGCCTTGAAGCAGTATTGGGGATTTCTTCCTGTTCTGCCTCTCTCCGCCAACTAAGGTTTTTCAAGCTTTGAACCCCGCTGTTTAGAGGGTTTTAAACCTTCCGGCCCTAGGAAGGGTTTCCCATGCCCCGGATTCTTCAGGTTCCCGCCCCGGATCGCAGGTTTTTTCACAAACTGTCAAAATTGGACTGTTGACCGCCCCAAATTGGGTTTTTGAGTTCCACCGACCACATTTTTTGGGTCAGGACAAATTTTTTGGGTCATTGCAGTTTGGGGCCTATGGTCACTTCCCAGTTTTTGTGATTACACTGATTTGTAGAGGGCACTTGTTGGAACCAGACCCGGGGGAGTCGTGCCACCTTCGGTAGAAGGTTGGCGGGCGCTGGGGCATTGATGATGAACAGGTTGTTTTCATCTCCGTCTTCCCCTTCTACGCCCCTGCTGTTTGTTTCAAAAGCCCATCTTTCTGGTGGCTGTTGAAATCACAGACCCCCATACTGTATAATCATTCCCGGTAAAGCAGATGCGCTTTCAATAAGATACAGAGAAACTTTATCCCTGAATGAGGCGCCTACGATCTCTGCGCCGGCGCCCCCTGTGGTATTATTTGCTTTTCTGAATGCATTTGTACAAGGTGGGCCCCCTTGTGCCCTCTCGGTCTGTTTGAAGATTTGGAACCCCTGATCCCAATCAGTTGGGCATTTAGGTCTTGTATTGGGGAACGCGATCTCATCTTTCTGAAGTCTTACGAGTGCTTTTTTGTGATGAAGACCTTGGCTTTCAGTTTAAATGTTTAATCTTCTTTTGGGCCCGTACTGGCCGACCGAAACCGTAGCTTTTTCCCGTTGGCCTCCTTGGATTTGCCGAGGTGGAGGGGGCAAAAATGGGGGCCCCGCCTCTCCCGCCCACGGGTTCCACAGGGGAAAATTAACCATTCTATTTAACATATTCAGAAAATTTTCCATGCAGCCTTAGCATGGGTATGTAGTCACAACTTTGTACCATTTGGGGCTCATGCTTATCCTTGCCATGTCCATTTCAACCAACGACTGGGTTTTTTCCTTTGCCTTTTTCTGTCCCCCGCCAAACCCACAAGGGGCAGGTTTATTTTTTTTAGGGCAGCACCGACACCCGCCTCCCGGCTGAGAAACCTATGCCCATGCTAACCCTTCTTTTTTTGGCGTTGGTTTGTATGTCCAGTTTTGTGTATGGTTTACTCGCAGCCTTTGAATGGCCTCAACCAAAACTACAAGGCAACTTTGGTTCCTGCGAAGAGAACAGGCTTTATGGACGTTCGTAGACACTAGGCAATTTGCATTTGCTCTGTATTCCTTTGATCCGGGAAACTCTAGACTAGGTCCTGCACATCGTAATGTATGGAATGTCTTCATTCGCAATCAGTGCAACTTAGATTTGCACTCCAGTCATCACCCGCCCTGATTTTTCCAGGGATGTTAATTGCGTGAACAATCGTACCCTGCCTGACTGTCTCAGGGGGCAGATTTGAGGCAGCTAGAACGTAACTGGGGTTATGCTCGCCCACTTTACCATTATCTTAATCCGCTTGGCCTCATATAGAGTTTTATCAATGTTCCCTGTGTCGCTGTCACCTGATGTACCACATTGACCGTGCATCGGAAGTGCCTCGCATGCTGCTCAACTTGCGCTCATGGCTCGAGCTTCGCCCATGTGGGCTCTCCTCCGTTCGGGATGCACCTCTCATCCCTTCGCATGCAGCATTCACATCTGTGGGTGGGAAGCTGATCGACCAACCTGTTCACACATCTGCCATTTCATGTACCATGCCTTGGGACTGCTCCAACACTCAGCTCGACTCATGCACAGTGCTCCGAGTTTCGCTTCGTGTGGGTGCTGTTTTCTGTTTAGGTGCACCTCTCAACCCTTCGCATGCAGCTTTCCCATCTGCGGAAGCTTGATACGACTCAATGTGTTCCACATCTGCCGTTTCATTTAGCGTGCTCGGGACTGCTCAGACACTCAGCTTGACTCATGCACATGGCACCGAATTTCACTTCATGTCTCGCTTTGGATGTACCCTCTTCCTTTAAATTCAGTCATTTACTCCGGGAGTTAGTGCTTGTTCGGGACCTCGTACGCTGCTGTTTCTGTACTTTTGAACTTGGGCATATTTTATGTACTTCGTCAGGAGATGCGTGCATTGTTCATGGATTCTTGGCCCTGCATTGTTTTCGTGCTTGCTACCACACTATTTTTGTATGCACGCACGCTGCTGTTTCATACTTTTTTAAAACTGGGGCATATTTTAGCGGACATCGGCCAGGAGATGCATGCTTGTTCAGGATTTTCGACCCTGCATTGTTTTTCCGTGCTTGCACTACTGCCACTACCTGTAGTTCTCCCTGATCCCTGCCCCCCCTTAGCCAGACCGGAACCACAGTCTGTTCTCAGGGTCACCACTTGAGGTGGGGATCAGGTCTTGATTAGCGCTCCTTCGCTAACCTGGCACATGTTACCTCCATGCGCCTTTGACCCACATTTGATTTGTATATATTGATTTTAGTCTGTTCCCTGTAAGCTGATAATCTCCATATGTTGTCTAATGATTTGAATTCAGCAGCTGCCATTCCAATTCTTGAGTTGATTTCTTCTCCTACATCTCCATCTATAGTTACACAGCTGCCTAAATATTTGAATTCCTCTACTTATTTTATCTTACCTCTCTCTGCCATAATCTCCTTTGTGTTTTTTGCATATATTCTCATTACCTTGCTTTTATTATAGTTTGTTCCAAAATTTGTGATCATCTTTACTGACCGATATAAAATCATCCACTTGACAGAAATTCTTGATTTTATATTTTTAGATAGGTAACAGTGACGACGTTCCAAAGTATTTTTGCCCACCCAAAACTTTAGTTATGTAAGATTTGAATTATATGTTATTACTAATTTAACAGCGATCTTGATTTTGTATGATTTTAGAATGTTAACGTGAAGTGAAGTATTGACGTCAAGATGCCAATGTGCGCTCCACATGCAATTCAGCAGTAGTTAAAATCGAATCCCGAAATTAATCATTTCACACTGTAGGTGAAAGATTGTCATTGGCGTGTCACAAACCATTTATTTGCATTACTTAAAGCGGAAAGTACTATTTTATTATCAGTATTAGAAATGAGTTTTAAGTGTAAATTCACTACCATGCAGAAGGTGACTGCAATCAACTGATAGCTACTTCTGCAGAGAAGCCAGGACGTGGTGGTTTATATTACAACTTACAAGACCAGAGGAGAACACAACATGCTCTTGGTATAAGTAGAATGTCATTTGCCGTTGGATAGAACAGGACTGTAGTGATGAACGTAAGGAACACAGAAAGGCCGGAAACGGAAAACTGATGATTTCGATAAAGATGTTATTGTGAGAGAGATTCATAAAATGTTTAAGGCCAATGATGTAGTTACACTACGTAAATTGAAATCACGCTCTGGAATTCAATGTGATATTGAAATATCTAAACCGCCATATGGAGAGTTGTTAAGGTGCACGGTTTCACTTTTCGAAATCTAGTACAGGTCGGAATATAGTTTGTGAGAAAACGGATCTGATAGCTGCACGATGCAAAATATCTGCGGGAGATACGGAAACGTAGGACGGAAGGTTACGATATTGTATATCTGGATGAATCGTGGGTAAATGCTCACCATACGTTTGATAAAGAATGGCAATCACTAGACGGAACTAAGAAAGGGGAAATTCCAAGCAGCAAGGGCAACGACTGGGATAGGTCATGCAGGCAGCAAAGCAAATGGTCTTGTCAGTGGCGCAGAACTTCTTTCCAAGCACTGTCTACAGATGGTAGGGACTACCACACCAAAATGAACAGACTTATTTTCAGGGATTGGTTAGTGAACACACTTCTGCCTGCTCTGGATAGGCCGTCGTGTATTGTAATGGACAATGCCTCCTATCATAATGTAGTGGCGCATGCAGACAAAATTCCCACCTCATCAAGCACAAAAGAAGACATGGTGGCTTGCAAAGAAAATATATCGTTTTGTTGCAACAATTTCAAAACTGAGTTGTTGCAACTGGTGAGACAGACTAAGAAGTCAAAGATTTTATAATCGATAGTCATTGCTGAACACGCCACACTTCTCTTCGATTACCACCTTACCATTCACATCTCAATCCCATTGAACTTGTGTGGGCTGCAGTCAAAGGTCAAGTTGCAGCAGTAAACAAGACTTTCAAATTTCGTGATGTAAAAGTCCTAACACATGATGCCTCGCAAAAATAGATATAGAATACTGGAACAAATGTGAAGAGCATGTGCTCCGAGAAGAAGAGGCATATTGCAACGAGATGGTTTGCATTTTCTCCAGCCCGCAGCAGTAGTTAATCTCTTCGACTTTCAGACTCGAATCTAATAGCTAACATCCCATTTGCTTTCACTCTTACCAATTGCCTCACAATACCAGGGACTGGCAACAACTACCAAAGGTATGTCAATTTGATCGCCAAAGATAATATCAACATAAAAACACTCATGAAGAAAAAGCTAACCATGTCACATTGCTTTTATAATATGTAATAGGGTTACGCCTTTGCAAACATTCGCCACCATTTTGTGTATTACTGTAAATTTAAACTTTGATTATCATTTTGTTGTGCTTATACAAAATTATATAACAAAAAACGTTTTTGCATCAACTAAGCTACCTACCAATTAGTTAAACATGGATTCGTAACGTCGTGAGGTATATAAGACTGCATGCAAACAATTACTTGTATCCATCAGATAGATTTCGCATAAATTAAACCTTAGTGTGATCACGAATTTTGGAATGAACTATGGTATTAATTTTTAGACCTACTAATTTGGCGATCGACTTTCTGTTTGTTTTCTCCTGTGTGTCTTCTTTGAGTGTGCCAACATTGCTTTGTCGTCTGCCAAGTCAATATCTTCAAGTCTCTTGACTAGTACCCAGATTCCTCTGCTACCATCTTCAGTTGTCTTCTTCATTACCCAGTCGATAACAACTAGGAATAGCAATAACAAGCATGTATTTCATTTTTACAATGGGAGTATCTTTAATGCAGCTAAGGACTATATGCATGTTTTCATTCTGAATATGTTCGAGTCATTCATATTGTGATTTTGATATTGTGATGATGCCAAGTCCGTAATCTACCACGGATGTAATCAGTTGATGGAACAGAAGGACATGTAGTTTCTACTTGATACAAGTCTAAACCACAAAGCAAAGAAAATAGGGAGGTCATACTCAGAATTATTAAATCATAACTCCATACCAACAGAATTACTTTGACCACTAGAACAAGAATCAGTACCATTAAATTGTTCAACCTCCATCCCTAAATTGTCCAGTAAAAATAGCAAGCCTAATAATAGTGTAGATAGAAAGCAACCGCAGTGGAACATTTTCACCACTTGTTTCCAGAAGACAGGTGTACAAGAACTGATACAAACGGATCGAAAATGGAGGCAGCCTTGTATTTTACACATTGCACAGTGATAATTTACATTAAGCAGACAGATGTCCCTACTGTTTCTCTGGCTGCCCCCACTGGGCGAATATGTTCTGACTGCAAAGCATAACTCTCAGGCCTCCTGAATAAGCTGCAAGCACCTGCAATCAAGATATTTCTTACAGACTCACTGTCAGCTATACAAGCCCTGGAGGCTAAATCCGCTGACTGTACAGAACCAAGGAAGAGAACTTGAACGGCTGTCAAAAAAGGTAGAAATTTACTTACAGTGAATTTTATCTCATTGTGGCGTTGGACAATGATAGTGCCAATGTCTTCGCTAAGGAAGGAAGGAAGGGCCAAAGAACAAATCTACTAACCACTGTCTTTTCAAGAGGTCATAAAGAGAACATCTGCAGTAGACTGGAAGATAAACATTGAATATGACTATGGAAAAACCTCCTCAAAGACCTCAGCAGAATAGACCAGATCATTATATTTTGCCTACTTATCAGACACTGCAGACTCCCTAAACACTTATATAGACTAGAAATAGTAAAACAGCTCTCATCAGTGTCACAATGAAACAGACACCAACATGTCCTGCAAGAGTGTCCTTTCCTGGAAGAGATGAGAAAGATGTGGACACACACAGTCGACCTAATAACTAAGCATTGGGAAAACCTGAAGTTTCTTCTTCTCTCGCTTCTTACTGACCAATTTTAATCATCTTTGTGATATGTTTGATCTTTGCCAAGAACGTTATACATTGCACATTGGTTTGGTAGGCGCCTAAGTGCATAGACTTCTACAAGTTTAGGACGTGATCCGATTCATCCAAACCTCCTTAGTCCTCTTGACATACGTGGCAAGTAACAGTGGTTCTATTCTTAACACCCCAAATTTGGGCCCGTAACCACTCAGCGAACCTGAAGCTAACTACCTGGTTGGTGGTCCACAGTGGATTAAACGCATGATAGAGATTGTAGAAGAAGAATAAAAAGGGTGATAATATACAACCTACATATCTGTCTGACAATCATGTTGATCAAAATACTCTGTCATGTGATTGTCACTAATTATCTTGTATCCAAATTCTATATACAATGTGCATAGATTCCTGTGCAGACTTTGCAACAGTTTTTTCTCAAACTCAACAAATACCTATAAACTACTATTCCATTCATGGATCTGTTCAAATTTTTGATGTAGCATGAAAATGTGATCGATATATGATTTTCCTTTCTTGAAACTTGCTTGTTTTTGTCCTATTTTATGGTTCAGCGCTTGAGTCATTCCCTTGAAAATTATGCAGTTATCTTATTACTCACAGGGAGGGTGGAGGTTATACCTTGAGTTCTCACAATTTCCCAGATTTCCTTTCTTTGGTAGTTTGATTATGTTTCCATTTCTACATTCTTCTGGAACTTCTTTCATCCAGATATTTTGAAAAAATCTTGCAGAAAAGGCTTGGTATTTCTTTGCATTCAACATCTCTAGACATATACCATCACCACCAGCTGCTTTGTTTATCTCAAAATAGCCCCTTTATACCATTTTCACTTGTTTCTGTGATGACTTGAAGATTTATATCCAAATCCTCCTCTTTGATTGATCTAGCAAGTAAAAGATGTGTTTGGATTAGCAGTTATTTAAAATGTAAAAGTGGGCCACAGAAATAACAGGGTAGGGAAAGACACCTTGTATGAAGCACACAAGTCTGTTCTATAAATCCTTTCTTAGTCTGATTCTGTAAGGCAAAATAGGAATAGAAAAGCAGAAGAAAAGGAGAAATTGTCTTCTCTGTCATTTCACATTTCCTCTCTCTTCAGTAAACAACTTTCCATTTTTTGTTTTAAAAACTGAGTTTTGAAAAGCAACTGCATTTTCTTTCAATTTCTTAGTTATCCTGCACAACATCTTCATGTCAGTCATGTCTGTTTGCCACACTACTGCTTCTGCATAGCTTTTACATATATGTATGTTTATCAGTTCTTGCTCCTGGTTTAAACATTTTATTCTTGTAGACATGTTCAGTGGAAATGTTATCTTTTATCTGGATTTTGACTTACCATTACTTTAAAAAATTTCTTTCCTGGAATATCATCCCAAGTTTTCTGAGAAATCCATTCTTCCTTTTGGATTTTGTATCCTAAAGCTATTTTCTCCAGCTATTTTTTACTGCTTGTTAAATTTTGTCGATTTCATTTCAGTCCCTCCTGTAAAATGAAAAAGTTGTTTTCCAAAGCCAGTGGGAACTACTGTTTATTGGGGGTTTTTGTATTTTTGTTATTTCACTTCCTTGTTTACGTTCTCCTAATTTAGTTTTATTTGGTTTCAATGCAATTCTTCACATCAATAGATTGTATCTCCCTTTATAAGCCACTCTTTTACTCTGACATCTTACAGAGAATATTTCCATGTTTAAAAAATAGTCAATCTGATTCTCTGTATTCCCATCTGAAGATCTGCATGTTAAATATATTTAAAAAAACCCCTAAGTGGTTGAAAATTAGTAAGAGTATTTTGGGAAAGCCTGCCACAAAAAAAATAATTAATTCTGATAAAAAAATTTCCAAAAATTTTCATCATCCTCAAAATTACACCAGAGACCTTTGCCCGTTACAGAATTTGTACTAAGCTGAGATTTTCCAAAGTGAGAAGAAATATGAACACATGGCTGATTATTCAAGAAATTGTGGTGGTGGTGATGGTCATTTCAATGAATCAATTCATACAAGAAGAAATTATAAAGAGGTTTGGGGTTTCTACCACAAATATGCAGGGAAGAAGAAACAGAACATTCAAACTTTAGTCAGATATTACCAACTCAACAGAAAAGAGCAAGTTGTAACAATCAGACTTCAGGCTAAACTAGACTGAGATATAATTTTTTCAACATTCTCAAGATAGGAATTTCTGAGAAAACTGCGTAATAAAAAATGATTTCTAACATCCAGTTATCATTTATATGAGGACTATCATCATAGCACTGGACATGTCCATAGGTGCTCCGATCTCCCTTAGCAAATCCAGCAGTCCAGCACCCAACCGCCAGTTCATGTTGATTAATCAATCTCTTGCATATTTAGTATGTCGTTCTTTTTGGGCTGCACCAATTTGACCCCCATCTCTTTCAATCGGGTCAGCGAGTGGGATTCACACCCCTGAAACCCCTCTGTTGGGAAAGACTCTTCAATGTGTAAGAATGTCATTTGATCCATGGCAGCTCCTCTCTGATATTGTAGCTAGCCAATCTATCAGCTCGTTCATAACCCTAACCCCTCATCCAGGAACAAAATGAAGGTGATTTCTCTGATCATTGTCTGTCCCCAGACCTCCCAGTTCGTCTTCACCATACCTGATTCGACTTTCGAATCATGCTCATGGAGTCACTGAGTATGAAAACATGAGAGTAATTGTGAGATGTCAACCAGTTCCCCCGCCTCTAACGCCTGAACCTCCATTGGGCTTCGGTTTGTTGCTGGGCCACTGGCCTCTCTTATTATTTTTCCTCCTGAGCGTGCTGAAAAGCCCACGCAGCGTTGTTGTGAATGACTGAACCATCGGTGTAAATAACACATCTGTATCATTGATGATGTCATTCAAGAGGCCTCTCCCTCCACGTTTAGCAGTGATAGATTATTTTGTTCAGTTTTTCTTAATATAGTAATAACGGTGAAAGCAGTTTGAAATTGATGGGGCCCAAGCAATCCATTCCTTCCTGTTTCAATTCCGGAAGGATCACATATTTTCTAAGCTATCTTCCGCCTGACTCAGCCATGATCTGCCTCTTTGAGTTTACACCTTTTCTTTAATGAGTTCTTCATGGAAAGGATGTTCTTTTTTTGCATTGATTCTTAGATAGTTAACCCTTCAGTTTCAATTCTTTTTTAAATAGTTGGGAGATCAAAGGAATCGCATTGACACTCTGGTGTATCTTTGGTGCATCCCAGAATGTTTGGCATAGCCTCATTCTGAATTCTTTCCAGTCTCACTGTTTGCGTAGGAATAATTGTTAGGAGAGCGCATGCATATTCTATACATGACAGAACAACACCTTTGTACAAGAGCACAAGAAGGCGTTGCTCAATGTTAGCAGCCGCCATGATTCTCAGTGCGGATAGTGCGTTGTGAGCCTTGGCAATAACTTGGTCGATATGGTCCCTAAAGCATAGACTCGATCAAATTACACCCAAATAACTCATGATGCTGTCGGGTGAGTGTATATCCATCTAAAGTGACATGGGTGTCAGACTTCAAAATGTGATTATTTAGGGAGAACCATGATAAACAGCCTTGGTATGGTTTATCGTTGACCAGAAACATCACACCAGGTCATTATGCGGTTCAGTTCTTCCTGGAGTTTATTAGCAATTTCATCCCTGTTTCCCCCCTGTCTGTACACCATGATGTCGTCTGCAAATGACAGCATTTGTCCCCTGCCAGATAATTCCTTCGTAATCATTATGGTGAATACATGAATAGTACTGGAGATAGTGGAGACCCCTGGGTAGGCCAGTGAAATTTTGTCGGCACAGGTACCAATTACCACACCTGAGTGCCACTTTTCTCTCGAACAGGGCCCTTGTAATCCATCTTATGAGCAATGTATCGATTTTGAGTAGCGTGAGCATTTGAATAAGGTATGTGATTGGAACTTTGTTGTAAGCATTCTCGAGATCTAGTACAACAGCACAAGTCTCCAAACCAGCCTGGAAGCCTTCAAAGACCCCATAGGAAAAGATCGTGCATTACACCAAGTTTCTTTATTTGCCTGTGTGCTGAGGGTGGAAGGAAACATGATACGTTCCTCTAAATCCCATGAGCCTACATACTAATTTTTCCCAGAAGTTTTCCCCCACTGTGTTCTGCATTGCAATTATTCTAAACCCTTATGTGTTTGTGATTTTTGTTAGGTTTGCCAGTGGTATTAAATAATGTGTAGCCATTCCTCCTGATCTCGCCATCTTTTAAACTAGTATTGAATTCTTTACTAAGCTCATTCATGTCTTTGTCCGATATCCTGCTTATGTCACTGTATTGATCCATCAGGGCCTGTGCAGTGTTTGATCTCTTAAGCATTGCGTATTTCATCACTCGTGAATTCAAGATCGTCATTCCACTCCGTGTCAACACATTGTTCAGATAACAGGGAAATGATATTGAGTCTTGCTTCCCTATCATTTCGATTCTTCTGTTGAATAACATCTTTACAAAGTTTAAGTGTATGAGAATCAGAAAGACTAATGCAGCAATCACCCAGTCCCATTGTAATACAAGCTCTTTCAAGATATTGATCTTGATGCAACACTCCTTTCTTTGAACATATTCAGTTGACTTCTAAGAGTTAAGGGAAAAAGTTATTACTCCATTAAAACTTATTACAGAAGAAATGGTTGATTTGAATCTCAAGTGATAAAAGAGTTGTACTCTTTCCTGGCGCTTGGCTTTTGGTTCCATATAGATGTTTCTCACTGTGGCTCATTTGAAAAAATTTGGTTACAACAGGCAAAATACAGGGGAAGAGAGATAAAGGGAGACAAAGGGAAAAAATTCAGGATGACTTTAAATTGTAGTTGGCAATGGTTCAGTGACTGAATTGATGGATTGTCCCAAAAGACAGACTGATGTGGAGAGCGTGATCGCCTATGCCAACTGGCACAGAAATTTGATTGATTGAGGAAAAAAGCTTTGTTTAAGATCTAGATCACTACCTCAACTCAGTGTAAATTAGTGCACTTTCGAGTTGAACAATTTTCTACAATAATTTTCCATGGCTCTCTTGCAACCTTGAAAGATGATGAAGGTAAAAGGGTTTATTCACTCCTAGCAGTTAGACATAGGTCTTAAGTAGACTTTACAATGACGGAGACCATATCATACCTTGCTTCATTAGCCAGACTAGTCTATTACCAAGATGTTTAAAGAGAAAGTTACGCTATATATAGGCCAGTGTGTGACACCCTGCACACAAAAGAACATAAGATACAAAGGTGTATTTTAGTGTGGAATATTTGCTCACTAAAATGTTATATTATGAAAATATTGTTAATATAATTTCCCTTCTCAAATGTAGTATTGTAATTTTGTTCTCTACCATTTTTTTAAAATTAGGTTATAAATTGGCGTTTTATAAATATATCATGCTACTATATTAAAAGAACAGTTTTGTTTGATTTTCTTTTATTTCTTGCCCAGGTAAAAGAAATTCTGATGACAAATCAGACAAACCCGTAACCTGAAAGGCCTCCTCTTCCATCCAGTTTGGTAAAGTCGCCAGGTTGGAAAAAATCAAATCTTTCTGCTGCAGAACATCTAAAGAAGCAGGCCACCCTCACAGTGGATGATATGCAGGTTTCAGACGTAGACAGATTTCAAATATCTGATATCACTGATGAAACTATATACGTAATACAGACAGAAAAGCTTTGTCACAATGGTACAGAAAGAAACTCAGCTGTAAACAGTTTGTCTTTAAAGATTAATGGTACAGACTTAGAGAAAATATTCCCTCAACACCCAAATCCTTCTATGAGATATTTGCATACAACATTACTGAGAGAGAGTCAGTTAACTTAAATGTTTCTGTGAGCATTGACATACATGACACGGAAAGTACTAGCATAGATGCTAATGAAGCTAAAAATAACATGCAGCAAAGTGAATGGGACTTTTCTAGTAAGATCATAGCCAACAATGAGGTAACAGGGATAGACAGCCTTGCAAAACAAGACAATGCAAATAGAAACATTGGGGAGAGAAGGAGGACTATTATTGGTGTTAAAACAGACATGGAGAAGAGAAAACACCACCATGAATTTGCACAGTATAAAAGTCATTTAATGGGTCAAAGGGGGATAAACCTACCCCACTAAAACCAGACTTTGTGAAAAAACATTTAAGTTTACGGACACCAAAGAATTAGAGAAGCATCTTGAGCTTCAGCAAATTGGGGTACAAAATAGGTTCAAAACTGAACATTTCATGCAACCAATATTACTCAACATTTCAAAATGTTCTAAAAATGAACCTTGAATCTACTACACAATTAGTAAAAAATAATAATTCTCATATTATGGCACAAGTGAAGCTACTTAAAGCAACATTGCACAGTGTGCCATTTAAAAGTTGACTTAATACAGCTTAAATCAGAAGGTTTGAAGCTATCATCCTGAGTGTATCACTTCCAGAGTCAACCTTTCAGTCATCATCAGTCCATAGCTGCCCCCTCCTAAACCACCAAGAACTCATGCTTATGATGACTACCTCAATGTTTCTTTTAGTTTTGATCCCAAACCTGCAGATATTCTAAATCAGAAGCTGTCATAAAATATGCACATTTTTATATGCAAGCGCTAATGGAGAAGATGCTTTGAGATGTTCTGAAAATCCCTCAGTCAGGAACACATATTTTACAGGTCAGCAGCCAACTGATCATTGTTTATTATTATCACCGCTGTCATCGAATAGGAATACAAAAGATACCATCTTCATTAGTAATTCTCCACCTGACGTCCACCACAAGGAGGGAAACCAACTCAAATGATTACCTGTTGGACTATCTACCTTGTCCCCTTCATTTAGTGAGTTTCCCAAGTTTTTGAGGTTTGCTGATGCTTTTCATGATCCTTCTCACAGACACAATCATCTAGGAAAGAAACTATCAAATGTGCATGATTTCATCAAAGGTAAACTTCCCCCAAGAATTCTTTGAACGACTTCTGTTTCAAAGAGCTCCCGTTCTGAGTGTTTACCTATCCCGTCATGACAGATTTCTTATTGGTAACTACCTCAGATGATGACATCTCCAGATTGCATTACAGAGTAGCTGTGAGAGTCAATAAAGCCTCTAATAGATCCTGATGGTTATCGTACCAAATGTTTTCATCGCCCAGGGACACAAAATAATACAGTACGTGACGAGAAATTGTGAGTAGAATTTCATCATATTTGTTGTGCTTTTGTATACATCATGACCAAATCTAACATACAAAAAAAACAAAGAAAAACTTGAAGAAAATACATACAGATTAAGCAATACATAGAAGCTTGATTTTTTCATCAAACAGACCAGAGTTTTGGGGTTTTTTTCACACCCAACGTTCCCAAAATGAGGAAAGGACTTGCCTCCACTTCCCGCATACTGAAAGTAGAAATGTTAAGTGGTATGCCAATTTATACCTTACATTCTGCAAAGGGTACTAAACATTTTCATTATTATTACTACAGCCAACCATGTTGAAAATACAGTCTCATTCAATCACTGACATCAAGCAACATCCGGTGTGGTTAGTACTTAGATGGGTGACCGCTTGAGAACACCACACATTGTAGACAACATTTTTGTTTGAAGGGCTGGTCATGCTGGGGGTGACAGGGGAGGATAGCTCTCACTGCCTATAAAGCTACACAGCGTGCATCTCTGAAAGCCTCTGAGAGCAAGTCCATCTCTGGTCTTCTGATCTGAACTGTTTTCAACACAGGAGAAGGGGCATATGGCAAGTAAATGACACCAGAAAAGCAGAAGCTTATGGCAGATGGGGCTTGTTAACCTAGGTAGGTAACTCATCAAATGTAGTCATGAATGGAATAGTAGGAATAGTAAATGTTATAGAATATAATCAGTTATCAGTTATATGAGGACTATCATCATAGCGCCCGGGGCAGTCCATAGCTGCTCCGATCTCCGTCTCAGCAAATCCTCAGAACTGATAGAATATAATGTTCAGTCCAACCTCTTGGCTGTAAATTTGCAGTCTTTAATTTTGTATTCCAGCTGTGATTCATTTCTTTCAGCTCTTGTTCTACTGTTCTCCTGCATGTTGTTTACCCTCTGGTGGTCATCTCAGTGCAGTTTTCATCACAGATCAAATTATTCCATGCAAATTACATGTCCGATCAATCTCCCGTGATCTTTTGTATATTGTGTTCATATTCTTGGTTAGAAATAGCTTTATTAGAATACCCTAAGATCTTTCGTAGGCAACTTGTAGGGAAAGGGAGAAAGTTTGAACATATCATGTTCTATCATTCTACAGCATTCTGATCTAGTAAACCTGATAGCACACAGCTGCAGTATATATTAATCTTGGTTCTAATGCTATGTTGGGCTGATTTAGAGAGCGTGTGAAGGGTCATTGTGGCTGATAACACTTCCAAGAAATGTGAAAGCAACTGTGTTTGAAAGGTTTTATCTTCCCAGTTTAACTGGTGATGGGGTAGCCATGTTCAGTCATTATTTCTGTTTTCTTCTGATTGATTTTCAACCCAACCATCTGGCTCTACTAGTTAAAGTGGCAATACTTTTCCATGATATTTTTTTGTGACATAAAAATGCGATGTCACCAACAATTCTAGGTCTTCAGGGTGGATTTAGAGTTCATCTGGTACCTCTTGCCTAATCTTTGGTTGTTTTTCGTATCTCCCAGTCTATAACAGATTGAATTATAAGGCTGACATTAACATCCTTACGCAAACCCGTTTTGATTTCAAATTCAACTCTGAAATTTCTGTATGTGAATTTGCTGTAGCAGTTTTTCATGATGTTTATAAAACTCAGCTAAATTTTCCCAAACCCTCTTAGAATATCCCAAAGACTTTCAAGGTCCTTTCTGTGATTGAGTATGCTCTGGCGATCCTGACTCTCAGTCATAGTCAGATTGATCGACTGGAAAGAATACAGAATGAGGCAATGCTCTTCATTCTTGGGTACACTAAAGAAAAATCATGCGGGGGCGTAGCGATACCTTCTTGATTACCCTACCAGGGAAGATGGGCGCGGTTTAAAACCCGTATGGGCATCCCTTTAAGCCAATGCTGACACACAACATCCTCCGCATATTGACAAAAAAAGACACATAGGAAATAGGTTAAAAAGAGGAAAATCTTGGATGGGTCGGAAATTAATAAAGTAGACCTTATTCTACAAATTGTTCGTTTTGAAGACATTGACCCCAGTGAAGAATGGATCCCTTTTTCCCAGCAGGAATAAAAACATTTTTCGGGTATTTCAAACTTGAAAAAGAATGCGGGACAAGACAACCTACTGGTCATGGAGTTCGGGCTTTTTCCCTGATAACTCACCCAAAAAAAATGATGTAATCATTTATACAGATGGTTTGGTGGTTCAACATTCGAAGCTGGTGGGTTTTTGCTGCCCCAATTGGGGGGATGTTATGAAGGAAAACAGTGGTGGTTTTCCCATAAAACAGAATCTCACTCTGGAAATCATCGGGTAACTAAATCGATGGTATGGCTGGAATCACAGACTTTTATCCATGCATGTTTTCTCAGTGACTAAATAGTATCTCAGGAAGATTGAAACAGGATGGAGTCGCTGGGAAGGTCTAATTGACAAAAATCATTTTTATTTTTGTGCCAGGGAAAAGGTGTAAGTGGATATGAATCGTGATAGGTTTTCCCGGTTATGGCTTTTTAAAAAGCGAACAAGCAATGGACCAGGCTGATATTTTTAAAATTGCTTATCAGTTATATGAGGACTATCATCATAGCACTCCGGACATGCCCCCATTGCCCCGATCTCCGCCTCAGCAAATCCAGCGGCGTCCAGCGACTCAACCGCCCAGTTCGATGTTGATTAATCAAATCTCATATTTGGGTAGCCGTTTTTTTGGGGGCTGCCCCAATTTGACACCCATTTTTTAAAATGGGGTCAGCGAGGGGGGATTCCGGCCCTAAAACTCCTCTGTTCTGAAAGACTCTCTCAATGGGTGAAGAATGTCACTTCGATCCATGGCAGCTCCCTCTGATATTGTAGCCAAGCCAGCCAATCTTAAGCTTTCTTTTACCCCCTAACCCCCTGCGTGCCCAGGGACAAAAATGAAGGTGATTTCTCTGATCATTGTCTGTTTTGCCTCAAAAACGTCATAAAAAGAAGAGATATCTAGGCGGGCTTTTTTTGGCTTCATAAATGGTGTCTTTGGCGCCTCTTTTATCTCTGGGGTCCATTTTTTTGCGTGGCGGGCCTTGTGCTTTGTATCATTGATCCCTTAAGCATCACTCTTTGATTGCACTGTCAGTTTTAATCTGTTTTGTGGCGAACCTTTTAAATTTTTTGTTTCTTGTTAAAGTTTTAATACTGATTTTTGTCCCCCTTTTTTCCCCGATTTCATTTCTAACTGCAATCTGCAAAGCAGTAGAAAACAAACACGGGGCTCGGAGTAGGTAGTAAAGTGCAGAAGCGGGACATCGGGGTTGTCACTCGTGACATCAGTTTACTTGCACAGCGGCGACATATTTCCGGCTCCCGTTTATACAATTTTTCTGACGGGCGTCTGAGATCGTGCTACGGTACAGCGTCGCCAATCAACCCGGTCGAGTTCGGTTATCAGTTATCAGATATGGGACAATCATCATAGCACCCCGGACATGTCCGGTGCTCCGATCTCGCCTCAGCAAACCCGAGCGTCCAGCGCCCCAAACGCCAGTTCGATGTTGATTAATCAATCTCTTTGCATATTTAGTATGTTTCCTTTGGGCTCCCAATATTAAACCCATCTCTTTCAATCGGGTCAGCAGTGGGATTCACAGCCTAAACTCCTCTGTTCTGAAAGACTCTCTAAAGGGTGAAGAATGTCACTTCGATCCATGGCAGCTCCCCCCTGATATTGTAGCTAAGCCAGCCAACCCTATCAGCTCGTTCATTCCCCCAAACTCCTGCATGCCCAGGGACAAAAATAAAGGTGATTTCTCTGATCTTGTCTGTACCAATCCCCCCACCCAGTTCGTCTCACCTTTACCTGTTTTTAGGTTTTTCTGAATCATGTCATGGAGTCACTGAGTATAAAAACCCACGAGAGTAATTGTAGTTTTTCCAAATTTCCCACCGCCTCCGGTAACCACCCGAACCTCTTGTCAAGCTATTTGTGGTTGTTGGAACCCCACGGTCTCTCTTATTATTTTCCACCTGAATTAGTCAATAAAAAACGTGGCTGGGGAAAAAAACAGTACGCGTCTGTTATCACATAAGCCCCACGTGTTGCAACCCCCGGCGGCCACACTGAACAGTCCCAAAAATGAGTCTGGATATTGGACTTAAGGCGACTGTGTACCAACATACCCCTAAGACTTCTGCCCCTTCTGTTCAAGGATGGTTGGGGAAGAGGGGAAACGGGTCTCAGGATCTGACAGGAAAAGACAAAAGGAAAGCATTTTTCACCAGTGAACTATGGGGGGGAAAGTTAAAATAATTTTTCTCTGTCAAAATTTAATGGTCCTATGCTGGCTGGTGGGGGCCTGCTGGAAAGTGATTTTCTGAACTGGATGCATCCCCAGAAAAGCCACATTTCTTTTTGGATGGTTTCACATGTGGGGCCCCCAAAATCTTATCTATGCCATTATCTGAAAGCGGTGTAAAAAGGGCATATCGGCGAGACAGGCAAAAACCATTTTCCCGATTACCCCAAACACTTCAGGGACATCCCCAATTGCTCTGTGCCCCCTGTAGCCACCCATTTCAATGATACTGGCCTTTTAAAAGGGACTCACGATGTCCAGGCCCGGCCATCCATTCGTTTTCCCTCGGATGATCGCAGTCGTTTTGCTCTGGGGGGTTGGTTGATTTCTTTTTTGGTATTGCGACCATTGGGTGGGCTCAACGTATTACATTCCTATGCTTCTTAGTCCCTTTCTCTTCCCCCCCCTTGTAATCTATAGGGGGTATATTTTTGCATGTATTCAATTATATTTTTACTAGATGTTTAAATTTTTTCTTTTCCCGTTCTATTTCTAGTTTTATGTGTTTTTTGTGTGTTACATTTATTTTGTTATTTTTTTTATTCCCAGATTTTCTTTTTTATTTCCAGTTTTTTTCATTAAAAACGTTTTTTTTGGGTCGTCCATTTGTTTTTTAAATTTGTCACTCCTGTTGTTTTTTTGTTTGTTTTTAAAGGCCTTGTTGGCCGAAGCGTTGCTGTTTTTTGTCTTGTTTTTAATTTGTAAAACTACAGTATTTTGTGATTGTGTTTGCCAATCAAATATTTTTACTGAAAATCTCATTTTGTGTAGCTGAAAAAACACTATGCTGGTACCCAAAAGAAAATAAAAAAACCAACAAAGAACCGGGATCGTTATTTCCCCCACGTTTTAAAAACATACTGAGTGGGAGTTCAGAGCACTCATGGACTAATTGGTTTGACATGCAGTGATGATGATCTCATGACTAAACTAAACTAACTTCATAGATTGAGTGACAATACAATCCACAACTTGTTCCTATCTATGCGGTCGAACTTTTTTTTCTCACCCCCAAACTGGTGTAGTTTTTTTTATTGGTTTTGGGCAATCTTTTTTTGTCCCTAAACGAATTCGCCCAGTACAGTCAGTCTTCTGAAATCCACCATTGGAGTCATTAGCTCGGGTTGATGGTATGGTGAAATTTTTTCAATATTTTACAGAACTTTTTTCTGGTGTGTCTCAGAAAGGCTATTGCTCTATAGTTGGTACAATTCCTTTTCAAAGTTTTTTTTCCCGGTGGGAACTATTTTGCATTCCCCCAATCTTCTGGTTTTTCTTGTAAATCGGGACTTGTTTTGAATAGTCTTGTAGCCAGCTTATTCTTACCTTTTTAGCTGCGTTGAGTAGGTAAAAAGGGATATTGACTGGGCCTGGTTTTTTTGTTAGATGGAGCCACATTTTACAGCTTTTTCTAATTCTGTAATATCATATGTTGATTTTTCTATAAAAGGGCTTTTAAATTTTCCCGGATGAAATATATAACATAAAATAATCCCTGTTTTAAGATGGGGTAAAGGTTTTCCATAAAAATTGAACACAAATTACGAATGAAATTTAGGTCATGTAATTTTTCCTGTATCGATTTGGATATACCTTAGAACCCAAATATTTCTTTTTTTTAAACATATGATTTTATAACATTGGGGAAATAAATTACCTGTTGTTAAATATATTTTTTAAAAAAGCAAAAACCGATTGACTCACTAAAGTTATGAAATTTAAATAACGCCATTTAAATGAAAAATAATTTAAAAAAGGTTTCTTTGTTTTAAAAATGTGACACACCGTTTCATCATTTTGGGAATTTTCTGACTCAATCAATACCAAAAATTTTTATTTGTCATGAGTATTCTCTGTCGTCTATCAGCTTGTCGGTGTTGCTTTAAATTATGACTAAAAAAACGTTTTCCCCTATTAAGAAAAACTGGAAAAAAATAATCTATCACTGCAAAACGGGGAAAATTAAGGCTCTCTTGAATAACATCATCAATGATACAGATGGGTTTATTTACCGATGGTTCAGTCTTTTTGCCAAAAACGCTGTGCGTGGGCTTTTCAGCACGCTCAGGAGGAAAAATAAAAAAGCGAGGCCAGTGGGGCCTACGCCAACCAAAAAGTAGCTTGACAAATGGAGGTTGGACGGTTGGAGGCGGTGAACTGGTTGACATCTCACAATTCTCTCGTGTTTTCATATAAGTGACCCCCATGGCATGATTCGAAAGTCAAATCAGGTATGGTAAAGGCAAAACCCCTGGGTGGAGGTACTGGTAAAAGACTTCAGACAATGATCAGAGAAATCACCCCTTTTTTGTCCCTGGGCACACAGGAGTTGGGGGGTAATGAATGAGCTGATGGGTTTTGGCTTGGCTACAATATCAGGGGGAGCTGCCATGGATCGGGGCATTCTTCACGCATTGGGGTGTCATTGAGGGGGGTTTCCCGGGGCTGTAGCCCCACTGGGCTGCCCCGGGTTAAAAGAGATGGGTGTCAATATTGGTGCAGCCGAAAAACGACATACTAAATATGAAAAGGGTTGATTAATCAACATCGAACGGGGTGTTGGGCCCTGGGCGCTGCTGGATTTGCTGGGGTGGAGATCGGAGCACCTATGGACATGTCCGGAGTGCTATGATGATAGTCCTCATTTAACTGATAACTGATAACTAAATTTGGCTTTGGGGGTTTGGCGGCTTCTGGGGCCCGATCTGGGGGCGTCTGTCAGAAAAATCGTAAACCTTAGGGCTGGGAAATAGTGTTCGTCTGCTGTGAAAGAAAATTCTGTTTGCGATGTGGGGCAACCCCGTTTCCGGGCTTCTGCCTTTACTACCTTTCCGCGTGTACCCCCGTGTTTTTCTCTACTCGCTTTGCTGTTGCAGTTAGAAATGAAATCGGGAAAAGTGGGTACAACATAAATATTAAACTTCAAAAAAAACAACAAATTAAATGGTTCCCCAAACATAAGCAGATTCCCAAACTGACAGTGAAACCCAAAAGGTGATGTTGCTATGATACAATGGATACAAGCACAAGGCCAGCCCCCCCAAAAGATGGACCTCAGAGATAACAGGCCCCGAAAGACACCATTTATGAAGGCCCCAAAAAGCCCGTCCTAGATATCTCTTCTTATTTGGGGGCCCTTAAAAGGCAAAACAGGGTTGGAAAAAAAAAAAGGGTCACTACAATGATGTGGGATTAGGGATACAGACGGGGCGTCGGCACTAAATTGACACCTTATTCACTGCCCATTAGCCCCGCGGGAAAAATTTTTTTCATCTTATATTGATATAGTCGATGGGGAGACAAGGGATGTGTACGGGACAAAACCACTGAAAAATTTTCGATCTTTAATGAAAAGGTCTTGCCAAATCATATAGCATCCTTCGGAAAAAAAGGGCAAATTAGTAGTCAAATTTTGATAAATTTACCCTTACAATTCATCCTCGCAATCACCCGCTCATGTTAGAAACTGTCCCACCAGGGAAATGCATAATTTTCTGGAGTCATTAGAGATATCCAGTTTTAAAAACTTGCCCAAATAAGCAATTGTTCTCGAGACAATGCGGGTTTCTCCTGGTTAAAGGCACCAGATAAAGAAAACATTGTGCAATAGTTTCTGCAGCTGGTGTGCCATTTCTGCAAAGGGGGACCGTGCCATATCAGCAAAAGGGGACAGGGATGGGGGGGTGGCAGGAATGGGGAGGGGGCGGGCTGGGGTGGGAATAAGGGGGGAACAAGGGGGGCCCCAAAGGTTTTCTGATGAAAATAAATTTGTAAAAAGGTGCATTAGGGATTTTTTGGGTTTGGCTGTTTTTTTCATGTTGTTCTGATTATAAATCATTGGATGTTAATACAGAATGGAATGCAGACCAGTTGTACAATTTAATTATAATAGATAGTGATCCTACAGTTTACTGGACTTTAAAAAACATTTAAAAACCCATTGCCTTTTCGACTTTTTGAAGAACTTTTTTCCAGAAAATCTTTTTAAAAGTTTTAAAATTTAGAATAACTAGCCACACATTCCTTTATCTGACAAAGTAAAGGGGAAAAAGACAGTAACAATTAATTTGTTTGTGAATTCCTATATCCAGACAGTCGTTGCAACATATTGCATTCAGTGTATGTGTGTGTGACTGGTTTTTTAAGTATTGCCCGGGGTTTTAATTTTGCTTATTACCATAAATTTTTACAACAGCTTTGTTTTCTAGTTTCACTAGTTATCTACCCTGTGTTATGTAGGAGACTGTAAACTAGATTGTTCACTATTTAATGTGCATGTTATAATGATATCATTATATTGTGCAAAAATTTTTAAGTCTGGCAGGACATCATAAATTTGACTTTCCCAATTTTAAAACAGTACAATTGTTTTTGGATGCTGTCAAACCTTTTTATTGCATTGTTTTTCATAATTGTTGAGCCATACATAAACTTTCCATGGGATCACCAAATCCTTTTTTGGATGGAGGAGCGACATGGGTTGCGTCGAGAACGGTCCGTAGCAAAACCCAAAGGGGCGCCCTTGCATGGGGGCTTGCCCCTTATCACTTACAACACATTTTCCCCTTTATAAAAACTTGATAAAGAATGCAGAGAACTGTGGTTGTGGGGCAGAATAATTTTGGCTTTAAATTTTCCCCTAGAATGATGTAATAATTTAGACAGATGGTTCAGTTTTTTGGCCCTTTTTGAAACTCATGGGCTTTCACTAAAAAAAGTCAGAGAATTTGAAAAGGGAATGGGGGTTGTTTTGCTGACTACTAGCAATCTTGTTTGAAAATCAGGGCATGAACTAAAGTGATGGTCGGGCCCTGAGTAAAGACTTTTATCCATGCATGTTTTATCAGTGACTCAATAAATTTCCCCTTTTGGATGATCTTTTTGTTCTCTTCTCTGCCCCAGTATACAGATGACTTTTTGTACCATTATATTAAAAGCAAAATGTTTTTTTCACTGCCTGCCTTGTAGACTGCCCATTCTTACACCCATACTTTGCTACTGTGCATATCGTGCTCTTAGTATTCTGATCTTTGCTCTATCAGTTGCATTCATGTAGTGTTTAGTTGAAGTTTTTGTAAGGCTATGTTTGTTTCTTCTTTGATTTTCTTCATCCCACTTCTATCTTTTTTGTTACGTGAACCGTTTTTTTCCAAAAACCCTCCCTTTAAAATTTTTCATTCATAATTATAATTCCTGTTTGTGATGTTGACATTAATCAGCATATCTTAGTTCAGGTATTTGTCTTCCGATTGGAAAAGACTTTCCTATTTTTTTTTGCTATATTCTTTAACATTCATTTTTTCCCAGCCTATATGTTGAACAGACAAGATGACAGAATGCAACCTCCAGCAAGGTAACCAACTGCATGTATACCACAATACTCCTACTGGCAGCGAATAAAAAAGGGAATTGTGTTGATTTGCATGACTGAAAAGCGATACATTTCATGTTGAAAAGTTTTTTTAACTCCGACTTGCATGCCTTTTAAACCCTTTATATTCCCTGAGAAAATCCATGGTGGCTCATATCTTAATTTTTCATCATCATCAGTGTAAGATGACTGATTACTCTGTTCTATATTGATTAATAAAAGCCAAGTACCACTAGCAGCGTTAATGTCTGGCAGCCGCCCGGTGGTTACCGGGGCCCCAAATTTGGGGTGTAAAGAAAGAACCACTTTTACCTGCCACGCATGTTGTGGCGACTAAGGAGGTTTGGCTGAAATCGGATGCATTTGCCCTAAATGTGTAAAAAGTCTATGTGTTTAGGGGCCTACCAAACCAATGTACAACGAATACACTTTCCCTGGAAAAGATCAAACATATCAAAAAGAGTGATTAAAGTTGGCAGTAAAACGAGAAAAGAAAAGAAGGAGAAGAAGATGTTTTGGCGGTTCTAAATTTCAGTGTCATCTACTTTACGGAATGGGGATTCATGCATGTCAAAAAAATGTCAATTTGATCTCTTCTCTTATAGCATTGGATTCTGACCTGTCCATTGCCCACCCTTTTTCTCAATCACTGCTGTGCCCATTTAGCAGATCTGCTCGTTCATTCCCCTTCCTCCTGCATGCCCCAAATTCGAAAATAAATGTTATATTGATCATTTGATGTGTTGTGTGTTAAAGGCCATTCATGCTGTATGTAGCCAGACTGAAGTTTCTTGAGCATGTTCATTAAGTCAATTAAATCCCTTCATTTTTGTACTCCAGTGTGATAAGCCAACTAAAATTTTTATTTTAAAAATTAAAAAATGACCCAGGCCCCCATAATCAATAGTTCGGTGTTTTGCTCCTTTTTTCATTTACCCTTGTTAACACTTTTAAATGTTATTAGGAAAAAGTATTTGCTACTTTTAAGCCCCCCTGGGGGATGTACATACCTGAACAGTTTAAATAAGTACTCTTGTCTAGTTTTTATTTCTGTATGTTCCTTACCAGCATCAATTAAAACTTTTAATTTGGCAGTGTTTTTTTCACTAAAAACCCTTTTTAAAAGATTAAACAAATTCAGTGTTAATCTATGTCCAAAGAATGTGAATATCCGGGGAAATTGGATCACACCCATCCTTGAACAAAAGCCAAAATAAACATAAGGACAATGAATATGGAAAGGGTGTCTTTATCTGACTCAAATGGGGAGTAACTTATAAAATAACTTTCAGTGTGTTTTTGTTCGCTAGTACCCCTTGTATAATAGTACTAGAAAAAAATGGCACCAAATTGGTACAAAATATTGCATTTTTTTTTTCCATGAAACTGTCATCTTTTATTTTTATCAAATATCAGCTAGATATGAAAAGTTAGGGGCTTTATTTTCTCCATTCTCTTTAAAGATTAGAAAAGGGGTTCAACATAGATACAGGCAGACCATATGCAGATGAAATTTTTAAAATTTGTTATGGGTAGATCAAAGCTGTTTGTTGGATATAAAGAATACAGGCACTATAGGCTACCATACCATGCATTTTTGAAAATACTATTAAGAAAGGTTACACATCCTTAGCATACAATACAAATTGTTATAGAAACCACCATAACACCATATAAATACTTAGCATACTTTCTGCAAGGAACCAACTGCACTGATTGTTTTCCAAAACAGACTGTAGCACCAGTTCACACACACATTAGCTATGCATTATATTAATATACCATTGATGATTTTCCAGGCATTCACACCTTACTCTTTTTGGCTAAAAATAGAACAGGACACTGTGCAGTTTTTTCTTTGGGTTTTTAAAAATTTGACCCCAATGTTTTTTGCGAGTTTAAAACGTTTTTTCCCAACTCCCCTGTTTTTTAAAAGCTTCTTTTTTAAATTTTTTTGGTTATAAGTCATTGCTGATTATGTAATAGTTGAAAGAAAAAATTTTAAAAAAATATTCCCGGCTTTTTTTTAAATTTCAAACCCAAAATGTAGATTAGAAAGAAAGTGATTTCCCAAACTCCCAAAACTAGTATGTCGGTAGTTAAGTGTCAGTGGATTTTTCCCCAATCCACCAAAATTCAAGGACAAATATGAAACAAAAACAAAAATTATATATATATATATAATTAAGTTGGAATATTTTTATCTATATCTGTCTCAATTGTTTGGAGATATCTGGACATCCTACGGACTTGAAATATGGCAAGAAGGTAGCTTTCATAGAGGGGAAAAGAGGAAAAATTATGAAACTAAACTTTTGTATGTTTCTTTAAAGATTTTCCCAACTTTTGAAAGGGTCATTTACGGGAAATGTTTAACATGTCTAATCATTTTAAGCGACCCCATTTTGATCATGTTGTTTTTTTCAAAATTAAAAAATGTTTTATGACAGATCACTCTTATTATAACATAATTTAAACACATTTATTTATAAGTTTCTGTAGTGAAGTTGATAACATCCCGGTCTACATTCCCGGGGGGCAATGCATTTTCCGATTCCTTTAAAGGGCCACTTTTTAAAAAAAAAACCTTTCCCGGTCAGTCAATTTTTTTTTTTAAACACGTTGAAAAATTAATAATCTGAAAAAATTTAATTTCCCAAATTTTTTTTTTAAATTTTTTCAAAATTAATTTTATCATTTTTTACTGGCAATCGAAATGGGGGGCCGGTTTATGTGGGCTCGGAAGATAGCAAAAAAGGAAAACAAATGAAATTTTAAAAGTGGTGAAATTAAAACCCAAAATTTAAACCAAATTCAACGTTCGAGGCAAAATCTGTTATATGGTTTTACTGACAATTGGAATGAGGGCGTTTTAAATTGTTATTTGACAATTTCCCAAAAGGGGGGAATTCTGTTGTATCAAGTTTTACTGGCAAAGCGGAATAAAGGGCAATTTTAATCTTATGTGGTCAACCAAAAAAGGTTTTCAAACCAAGCATGGAGACAAAGCGTTCCCTTTTTTTAATGGGGAAGATGCCGTTTTTTGAACCAAAGAGCATGTTTTTTTTAAGGGGACTTTACAAATAGATTTAAACTAAATTCCCCACGAAGAGCGGGTAAAAACTGATAATGTGTATAAATATTTCATAAAACAGAATATTAACAAAACATGTCTGTAAATGAAAGTCTTTAAATATTTTTTGTATGTGTTATTTGGGACTCATTGACCACATCCTGAATTCTCTCTCTGTAGTCTTCCTCTTCTTTTTTTTTTGCCCGGGGGCCCTTTTCTCCATAATTGTCTTCCCCAACCTTTTCCCCATTTTTTTTATGTGTTAAAAAAATTTTCCCAGTTTTTTTCTTATTTGAACATCACCAGATTTTTTTAAATTTTTCCCAGTTTTTTTAAGGATAGAACTATTCTCTTCTCTCCCCCCTGCTACGGAGGACTCACTGTAACATTTATATTCAAACTCACACATATTATTTTTCACTCATCATCAAATAGCTTGCTTTGAGAACTGCCACTCTAACAGCAAAACCACCATTTTTTTCCTTTCCCAAACCCCC
Organism: Arion vulgaris; assembly: GCA_020796225.1. Lineage (NCBI taxonomy): Eukaryota > Metazoa > Mollusca > Gastropoda > Stylommatophora > Arionidae > Arion > Arion vulgaris. The sequence continues at coordinate 42,443 of JADZMA010000063.1, forward strand.
CTCTGACGGCAGTGAAAGACAACGAACTTTGCACATGTCGAATCACTGACCCATCTTTTAAACGATAACATTGTTCTCAGATGAATTCTCAAAAATTTAAAACTAATTTTGCCCCCATACCATTGGTTTTCGCCTGCATTCTTTATGGGGGTCTGATACATACAAAAATTATGTTTTGACCCCTGTTGGCATTGGTATCCATTCTTCACTGGGTTTGATGTCTTAAGTAAACCACCTGTTCAATGGGCCCTGGCCCACCCAAAGTTTTTCCTTTTTTTAAACCTATTTCCTTTTTCTCTTTATTTCCATGTACAGGATATGTTGTGTCAGTATTGATTTGAAGGTATGCCAGTGCACAGCACATCTGTGTTCTATCTGCCAGGGTAAAAAATTAAAAAGGTCCTGCACTGGTGTTTAAGTGCACACATGGATGATGTGCATTGGCCTCATTCTGTATTCTTTCCATTTTTTCCCTATCTGCATATGGCTGGGGTGGGATCACCATACTCAATCACGAAAGAACCAGATCCTTGTAAAAAAGAGGAAAAAGATCTTTTGCTCACAATTTGCTGCATCCATTACCCTCATTGCAATAACTCTTTCTAGCCTTCTTTTATCACATGGTCTATGTGTTATGAAAAAAGCAAGATCAAACCGCAACCACAGGTATTTCATAGTCTGAGATCTTTCCACCACCTCTGAACACAAAATCACAGTTGGTGTTGGGGGTATTGATTTTAAGTTGTTCAAATAGAACCATGCCCTGCCACTGCCTCTGGGGGGTTGACCAATCTCCTTTTTCCCCTCCCAAACCTACATATGATGTAAATTTTCTGACTGAAGTTTTTCCCACAACCTTTTCCCGACCCGCATTTTGGATCACTAAAACATCTGCATATAACATTGTCCCCCCCCCCTCCCTGTGATCTGCTTTTTTATGATTATCACAATATAGGCATTAAAACAGCACCGGGAAATAATGGTGACCCTTGTGGTAAACCAGGCGGGAATTATTGTAATTGTTGAACCCCAATCCACATTTAAACACCCTTCTGCTGGAAGGGGCCGTAAAGACCCAATTGAGGGGGGAATGGGCTGATATTAGTTCAATCCTAAACCTTTAAAAAAATTTAAAAGGTTCTCTAATATATGCATCTTCAAGGTCAATTCAGCAATCGTGAATGACTCAAATGAAAACCTTCATAGACATCAGGGCACAAACTGCTGCGTTATGATGTCTCTTTTTTTGGGGCGCTATCCCCCAAAGGGTAGGGGGGAAGGAGACAAAACCTGGTTTGCAGGACATTTTACTGCAGCCCTTCCTGCTATTCTGGAGTGATTATACAATACCCCTAATATGTGTGTGGTCTTTCCCGGGTTTTTGGGAGGGGCCCCGGGCAGCTATGCAACCATTCTTCCTTGATTATCACAGTCTCAAGGCTTTTGTTGTAGATACCAGCCAGTTTTTCCAACTCCTCATCAGACAACTTGCCAATGTCAACATACTGTATGCCATCTGAACCGGGTTTTTTTTGCTCTCTGTACCACATCCTTGTTTTCCTCCACTTTCCCCAAAATTTTATCTTCGTCTTTTTCCTGGTTCGGGCTTTTTGTCTTCAAGGGTTTTTCTCTGGCATTATTTTGCCCTACCATGTTTTTCTGGTCACTCTGCTGTGGTGGTGTGTGAACAGGCCCTTTTTTTCATCTGTTCTCTGTCAAGTAAGATCCACTCTCTGGAAGTCAGGAACACACCTATTTTTTGTTCCTTTTCAACTTTGTGCAATTCCCAAAGGAACAGATTCAGTGATTTATCATTGCTCACCCGTTCACAGAACTCACCCCCATTTCCCATTTTTATCCGTTTTGCAACTGCTTTGAAACATCCCTTTATTTTTTTCATATCGGTTTAAACTGCGGGATGTGATAAAAAAGGGTGGTTTCATTTTCTTGGCTTTTTCCCACTTCCTGACGGCACACTGCTTGTCATCCCACCAGGATGGTTGTTCTAGCTTTTTCCTTCTACTAATGTAATTGCTGCAACTGGGAACTGACATAAAAACAAGATGCTGGTGAACTTCCCAGAACCAGCTTTGGACGGGAACGAAAAAATTTTAGGCTTAGAAAATTAGAAAAAAAACCAAACATCCGTTGATATTTTTTGACCATTGATCACTAAAGATAAAACAGAGCAATTAAGTCTGTACTATTTAAAACCAAGTTTTTGGGTTTATTTTTTGTTGGTTTAGAACTGATATCTCATCAAAATCATTCTTAAGTTTCCCCAGATGACATTATAGCCACCCATCTAACTCTAAATGCATCACTAGCTCTAAGATGTCACTGTAATCTACCCTTTTGCACAGCACCTTGTAAATAAAAACCATTAATCTCATTTCCCAGAACTAAAATATTCCTTAGGAGTGGATTGTTTTTTACATAAATTTGATAGAACACTGAAAGCTTTTTGCAATTTTACACAAAAATTTTTTAGTTCATGGTTATTTATTGATAAAGTATTAATGACCCCTATTACTGAATGTAAAATTTTTTGATGTGGAAAATCATGCTATTTTCTTTCTTTCTCTAATCTGTTATGCCTCACAGCGTCAGGTCGGGAAGAATTTCTAAAACTCCCCTAGTATGCCCCGTAGATAGTCTTTTTTCGTCGCCTCTGTTATCTCTGAGGTCCATTTTTTTGCGTCCCGGGCCCTTTTTTGCTTTGCCCATTGTATGGAACGGCATTGCTTTTTTGGGGTCCCTGTCTGATGGTAATCTTTACGTGACCGAAACCATTTAATTTGTTGTTTCTTGATGAAGTCTAGTACTGATGTTTTTTAATTTTTTCCCTGATGTTTTCCCATTTCTCAACGGTCTTTTTTACCCCCAGCTTTTGCGAAAGACACTTCATCTCATTGTTTTTGCTTGTTTTTGGAAATCTGGCCCCCTTGGGATGGTCTTCAGAATCGGACTTTTTTGATTCTGGACAGGGATTTTGATCGCATTTTCACCATTTTGGGGGGGGTTTTTTTCCCGGTTTGTTTGCCCGAGCTACTGAGTTAGTACTTGAGCCTGTGAGCTTTTTACAGGGAATCTTTTTTTTTGTCATCCATGCTTTTTGTTGGGGGTATTCAGAAAATGGCGGGAGTTATGACAGACAGCTCAATCCGTATGCAGTAATTTGCGTGTGCAGAAAGCGGGTTTTGTAATTTGATTTTCCCCCGGACATAAATTGAAATTTCCCAAGTGATGAACATTTTTTGTATTGACACTTTGCAAGGGCCCCTTATGCTTTTTATGTGGTGCAGGTTGTTTTTTTGTGGTGGTACGGCTTTTTCATTCGGGGAATAAATTCACATAAGACAGTTGTTGCTTTCATGGGGATTTTCTTTTGGCACGGGAAACGGAGCTTTTGGGGGGTCCCCCGTTGTAGTAAGTTGGGACCTTTAATACAAATATGAACTTTTGCTTTTATTTATTTTTAAAATTAATTCATCTTAATCAAACATTAAAATAAGAGTAAATGACTTTGAGATGGATGTTTCGGGGGAATTTTCACTTGGCGCGGCGACCTTATGTTAGTGATCTATAGCTCTGCATTTCTTGTGCTATATTCACAGGTGAAAAAATTTTACAGTTTTTTGCTGACCTTACAAATTACCCCAAAAATTATAAATCAGATTCTTTTGATCATCTAATTAAAAAAAAGTCCCCCGTGTAGCTTTAAACAATAATGTAGTTGTAAATAAATAAATAAAATTAGGGCATATAAAAACCCCCTTAGCCATCAAAAACAGTAAACAAGTCATTGATTTTCTAGGCACCATTATCGCTCAGTTTTTGCCCAGTGCTTTCTGAAGGGTTGTAGTTGTCATCATCATCATCAAGACTTGTCCCTTCTGGAACTTGACCCCCATGACAGCAGTCCTAAAAAACTCTCTGTTCTGTGCAGGTTGCCCCGGCATCAGCGGATCTTTCCCAGTAATAAAGGACCCCTGCATCCATCGTCTTCTGGGTTTTTCCCCCCTTTTTTTTTCCAACCTTTCCCTTCCAAAATTAATTTCCCCAGGCACTCATTATCGTTTGATGTTCAAAATATTTAAATTTTTCCTTTTTTTTTATTCTTTGTAATAGCCAACTCTTTTAATATCAAGCTGTTGCAGAACAAAAATGTTTGTTCTTTTCTCTGCCCATGATTTTTTGTATTCTTCTGTAGCATTTGCTTTAAAAAGGCATTAATGATCTTCTCGGGCCCCCTTTAATTTTCCACGTCTCACAACCATATTTCCCAAAAGGGAAAAGCACAGGCTCTCAAACACTTGTTTTTTGTTCTTATTCAGTTCCTTTTGGGCCCTATTTAGTTCTTTAGTTTTTGCAAAGCAATGCTGGCCTTTTTTTTTAATTTCTTTGATAAGCTTTTATAATTTTCAGCAATCCCCTAAGGTTTTCCCAAAGTTTCGACTCTTTCTTTTTTGTGGCTTTTTGACACATATATTAGCCATAAATTCTGTTTTATCTTGTAAATATTGTTTTTGTTGTATTGAGAAAAATTTTTGATCTTGGCGGGTTTTTAAGTGACCGTATCATGTTCACCATGTAGTTGTACAGGAAAAAAACAAACTGTCTATGTTTTGTAAAACTACCTAACTTGTTTTAAAATTTACCCCCAGTATGCTAACAGATGTATTTTGGCCAAAAGCATAACTATCACATCTTCTCTGAAAATTAAATGCACTATGACAAAAACAAAGTTAATTTGTAAGTAGTTTCATTTTGGAATATTTTTATTGCCTCTGGACATTTCCATAGATGTTGATCTCCTTTGAAAATATATCCAATAGCGTCCAGCGAGGGGACTGTACCAGTTCTATTTTGATTGATGAGCCCCCTCATATATTTTTTTGTCTGTTCTTTCTTCTTTGAAAGTATTATTCTACAACAGCGTCGGCCCGAATGGATTAGAGCACAGCCCCAATGTGGGAACCCAGGTTCAAATCCGACAAGGCCAAGGAATTTTCTTTTGAGGGCATAAAGAAAACACCCAAACCTCAACATTTTTGTGCGAATGCACTAGCTTCGACCTTTTTTACAGACTCATGTTCCCCCTATCCTACACCACCTAAAAAGTGTTATTACAGGCAGTAACGATTTTTGTTTTAAAAAATTTTTATTCTGGACAAACACAAAAAAAAAAGAAAATAAAGCTTTTAAAACTTCTTTATTGTTTAATGAAAACCTTTAAATTCTTAACATTAACAACTGCTATTCTTGGTAGTTTTTGCCCCCTTTGGGTGAAGTTTTGAAATCCTCTGCAAAAAAAACTTTGTTGTGGTACATCTGTTACATAAAATATTTGAAAAGGGGGGTCTCTTGAAAATATTTATTTACCACTGAAAACTTTTGTGAGGATAAAAATCTGTTTTATTCTTTGACAAAACTTACCTGGACAAAAGTGGTAACAGCTAACAAGTAGTCATTCTGCAAGTAGAAATTACAGTGTATTTTTCTTCCGTTCCAATATTATTATTTTTAAGAATCATAATTTCTTAAAGCCAATATAAACATTTTTTTTCAAAAAGCAGAAAAATTTTTAAACAGAAAAACCCTTTTAAGACTTTTTTTTGTTATTCAAACATTAAAAGGGATTTCATAAAAATATATTTTATTTTTAGTCGTTGGATCATCATCACTGCGCCAAACCAATTTTTCCTGGTGCCCCAATCTCCCCATCGTATTTCCCTCAGAAAGTGGCGACTAATGACATGGTTCTTTGTTGGTTTACTATTTTTTCCTTTGTCTACCAGCATGGCGTTCTTGTCCAGTTACACCACCTTGCTTGGAGTTCTTGCAGTCTGGTTAGTGTTGTAGATTCCCACTATTACTTGAATCATGTCACCCTCTCCCCCCAAGGAATTTATAATATCAGCCTGGTCCTTTTGTTTTCCCGCTTTGCTCAGCAGCCTTTTATAAAAAAGCCTATCTGCACGTTCTTTCCCCCCTTACACCTGCAGCCCAAAAAAAAAAAATGGATTTTTGCCCAGCTTAGACCTCCTCACCTCCATCTCTCCTAGTGTCCCCTAGCCCATCCTTTTTCCCAATTTTCCCTGAGTATACTCATTGAGTCACTGAGAAAACATGCATGGAAAAAAGGTCTTTTTCCCAAAAACCCCATCGCTTTAAAAACCATAAAAATTTTGTTGTTCTTGGGTCTCTTTTACTTATATTACATAGCTTTTAAAAAAAGAAAAACAGAGACATTGACTCTATAAGACATCAAATTATTGGGTGTATTCCCCGCAAAATGCATGTGCTTCATGCACATACAAAAAAAGTTTTTACCAAACCCCAAAGGGGGTTATCCTTTATAATTGCTCTCTTTGAAAGCGCATCTGAAATTCACTCTGTTTCGGGATTCACCCACTTCGTCGGGGTATATTCACGGTTTCTTTAATATCCTGTAGCCATTTTTTTTCTTGGTCTGCCTCTGCATCCTGGGACCCTGCCCTCTAATTTGTTCTCCCCAGGCCATCTGGGCCGGGTGTGACCAAAGTATCTAATTTTTCTTAAAAATATCTTGTTTATCAGCCAATTGTCTTTAACATTCAGTTCTTTCAGGACATCAGTGTTTCTTTCTTTTTCCCCATGGTATTTGTAGGATCTTTCTGTAGCATTTGTTTTGAAGAACTGGTTTTTTTTCGTTCTTGTTTTTTTGTGTAATGGTCCATGTTTCCCCACAACCAAAAGGTAGCCACTGGAAAAATGCCCTTTTCTCAATTTTTTTAATTTTAATATTTGCTGGTGTTTTTGCCACTTTGTTCTTCATAGTTTTTCTTCTTGATTCTTTGCCAATCTTCTTGAGATTCTTTGGGCAGTGCCATTATTTTTTAATATTGGGGTCCATTATTCCCCAGCTCCCCCTACACTTTTGGAGTTCTTCAATTTTTAAATTAAGTAAAGCCTTTTCTTTGCCCAGTTGACATTAGTTTTTTTTTTTGTATTCAAATATAGATTTTTGGTTTTCCATATTTTTTCTTGGTGTCATGATGAGGTTTTAAACCCTCTTTGCTGGTGGATAAAATCCTTATTGTCTGCGTATCTAAGCTCTGGTATGGATTTTTTTCCTATAGTGAGGTTGTAATTCACATAGTTGGCATCGTCTTTTACATTCCTCATGATATTCTCTTCATATATGTTGAATAAGTATTGGGACAAAATACACCCCTGTCTTCCCCTTTACCAACTATCCTACTAGTGTTTTAATAAGTAATGCAAATAAAACCCTATTGGAATTATCATAGAGATTAAAAAAGAAGTTAGAATAAGAAATACAGGCAGGGGGCTTTATTTCAGACATTGCAGAGACACCAAAAATCATATCTTGCTCCGTCTTGGGAAAAGTATGTAACAAAAAGGGGGTTTTAAAAAAAGGCACCCTTCAAGACCTAACTTTTGAAATATTAGCTTATAAAAAATATTACTGACATATAATTGGAATAGTTTAATCACATTTTATCTGATTCTCTACCAATTTTTTTTTTTTGGCCTCTGGACAGAACTTTTTTTCAATTTCCCAAAAAGAAAGAGTGGTTCCGGGGCCCAAATGTGGGGGGGAAAGGGAATAGAACCCGGCCTGCCACGCATGTAGGGCGACAAAGGGGGTCTGGATGAGATCGGATGCATGTACCCCGGCTGGGAATGCAAACCCCGGGAAACAAATGCTTGAAAAGCGGATGCACCAGGCCGTAAGGTGCATAACATGGTGCAACGACCCCTCACAATGGGGGAATGGGAAAACGGTTCTACGGTTGCCAATCTGCCTCGGAGATTTAGCCCCCCCAGTAAGAATGTCAGAACTACCACCCGGGGGTGGAAAAAACTTCCGGGGAAAGGCCAAAGGGGGAAGCAGAAATCATTGGAATTATACCCAAAGAACTCCCCCCAGTATGCAAACTTGAGAAAAAAGAGGGGGCCCCCTTTTTCCCGTCCAAGACAAACTGTAGGGCGTGGCTGATAATCTCAGGCCTGCCTTTATTAAAGAATCCGAAATCCCAATCTTAAAAAAAAAAAAAAAATTTTTAAAAAAAAAAAAAAAGAAAAAAAAATTTTTTAAATTTCCCCCCAAAAAAAAAAAAAAAAAGGGGGTTTTTTTTTCCCCTTTTTAAAAAATTTTTTAAAAAAATTTAATTTTAAAAAAAAAATTTTAAAAAAAAAAAATTAAAAAAAAACCAATTTTTGGGGGGAAAAAAAAAAAATAAATTCCCCCCCTTTTTTGGGAAATTTTTAAAAAAAAAAAAAATTTTTTTTTTTTTTTTTAAAAAAAAAAATTTTTTTTTTAAATTTTTTAAAGAAATTTTAAAAAAATTTTTTTTAACCCCCAAAAAAGGAAAAATTTTTTAAATTTTTTTTTTGTTTTTTTTTTTTTAAAAAAAAAAAAAAGGAAAAAGGAAAAAAAAAAAAAAATTTTTTTAAAAAAAATTTTTGGGGGCCGGGGTTTTTTAATCCTTTTAAGGGTTTTTGGGGCAAATTTTGGGGGGGGGGGGAAAAAATTTAAAAAAAAAAAAGGGAAAAAATATTAAAAAATTTAAAAAAAAAAAAACCCGGGTTTGGGGTTTTGGGGGGGGCAATTTTTTAAAAAAATTTTTTAAAAAAAAAATTTTTTTTTGGGTTTTTTTTTGTTTTTTGGGGGTTTTTTTTTTGGGGTTTTTTTTTTTTTTTTTTTTTTTTAAAAAATTAAACCTTTTTTGGAAAAATTTTCTTTTCCAAAGGGTTTTTAAAAGGTTTTTTTTAAAAAAAAGGGGGGGAAAAGTTTTTTTAAAAATTTTTAATTTGGGGGAAAAAGGGGCAGGTTTTCCCCCCCCGGGGCCCCCCGGGGAAAAAAAAGGGGGGGGTTTTTTTTTTTTGGGGGAAAAAAAGGGTTTTTTTTAAAAATTTTTTTTTTTTTTTTTTTTTTTTTTTTTTTTCCCCAAAATTTTTCCCGGGAAAAAAAAATTTGGGGAAAAAAAACCCGGAAATTCTTAATTTAAAAAATTTTTTTTCCCCCCCCTTTTTTTTTTCCCCCCATTATTTTCCTTTTTTTCCTTTTTTTTTTGTTTTTTGGGCCCCTTTTTTTGGCCTTTTCCCCTTTTTAAAAAATAAAAAAAACCAAATTCCCCTTAAATTTTTAAAAAGGGGGGGGAAAAAATTTTAAAATTTTTAAAAACCCCTTTTTTTTTTCCCCCCCAATTTTAACCCCCAAAAAAAGGGGGAAAAAAATTAAAAAATTTTTTTTCCTTTTAAAAAATTTTTTAAAAAATTTTTTCCCAAAATTTTTTTTTTTAAAAATTTTTTTTTTTTTCCCCCAAAAAACCCCCCCCCCAAAAAATTAAAAAAAATTTTTAAAAAACCCCAAAAAAAACCCCCCCCCCCAAAAAATTTTTGGGGGGAAAAAAAAATTTTTTAAATTCCCTTTTTTAAAAAAAAAAATTTTTTGAAAAATTTTAAAAAAGTGGGGGGGGGGGGTTTTTTTTTTTTTTTTAAAAATTTTTTCCCCCCCCCCCCCCAAAATTTTTTAAACCCAAAAAACCCCCCCCCCCAAAAAAAGGCCCCCCCCAAAAAAAAGGGGGGGCCCCCCCTTTTCCCGGGGAAAAAAAAAAACCCCCCCCCCTGGAAAAAAAGGGGGGGCCCCCCCCGGGGGGGGAAACATACCTGCTAGATATCAGGGGCCCCCCCAAATTAAAAACCCCCCCTTTTTAAAAAAACCCCCCCTTTTTTAAAAAAACCCCTCCTCCCAAAAAAAAACCCCCCCCTTTAAAAATTTAAAAAAAGGGAAAAAAAATTTTTTTTTAAAAACCCCAAAAAAAAGCCAAAACCCTTTTTAAAAACCCCCCCCCAAAAAAAAAAGGGGGAACCCCAAAAAAAAGGGGCCCTGCCGTTGGGGGGGGGAAAAAAAAAAGGGGCCAAAACCCAAAAAAAGGGCCCCCCCCGGGGGGGGAAAAAAAAAATTTTCCCAAAAAAAAGAAAACCCCCGGCCCAAAAGGCCCGGGGGGCCCCCCAAAAAAAAACCCCCTTTTCAAATTTTTAAAAAACCCCCATTAAATTTAAAAAAAATTTTTATTTTTTAAAAAATTTTTTTCCCCTTTTTTTCCCCCTTTTCCCCCCCGGGGCCCTGAAAAAAAAAGGAATTTAAAGGGGGGGATTTTAAAATTTTTTTTAAAAATCCCAAATTTTTTTTAAAAAAAAAAGGGGCCCCCCTTTTTTTAAAATTTTTGGGAAACAAAAAAAACCCGGGTTTTTTCAAAATTTAAAAAAAATTTTTTTTTCCCTAAAAAAGGGGTTTTTTTTTTCCCCCCTTTTTTTTTTTGGGGAAACCCCAAAAAAAGGGGGGGAAAAAATTTTTTAAAAAAAAATCCTTTTAAAAGGTTTTTTTCCCCAAAAAAAAATTTTTTAAAAAAAGAAAAATTTTTTTTAAAAAAAAAACCCCTTTTCCCTTTTTGGGGGGTTTTTTAAAAAAAAGGGGTTTTAATTTTTAAATTTTCCCTTTAAATTTTTATTTTAACCCCTTTTTTTTGTTTTGGTTTTTGGGGGGTTTTTTGGGGGCCCAAATTAAAATTTAAAAAATTTTTTTTTTTTAAAAAAAAAATTTAAAAAAAGGTTAAAATTTTTTCTATTTTTAAAAGGGGAAATGGGGAATTTTTTTAAAAAGGGGGGGAAGGGGAAAAACCCCCTTTCCCCCCCAAAAAAATTTTTTTAAAAACCCAAAGGGTTTTCAAAAAAAAAAATTTTTTTTTTAAAAAAAAAGGGGGCCCAAAATTTTTAAAAAAACCCCAAAAAAAAATAACTTTAAAAACCCCCCCCGGGGGGGGGGAAAAAAGTTTTCCCCCCCAAAAAAAAGGGGGAAAAAAAGCCCCGGGGGGGGCCCCTTTTTTTTTTTAAAAAAAATTTTTTTTTTTAAAGGGGTTTTTTAAAAAAAAACCCCCCCAAAAAAGGGGGGGGGTTTAAAAACCCCCCCAAAAAAACCCAAAAAATTAATCCGGTTTTTTGGGGGGCCCCCAAAAAAAAAAAGGGGAAAGGGGAAACCCTTTTAATTTAAAAAAATTAAAGGGAACCCTTTTTTTTTAAAAAAAAAACCTTTTTTTTTTTTGGAAAAAAATTTTAATTTTAAAAAATTTTTTTTTTAAAAAAACCCCCCAAAAATTTTTTTTTTAAAAAAAATTTTTTTCCCTTTGAAGGAAGGGGGGGGTTTTTTTTTTTCCCCCCCTTTTTTAAAATTTCCCCAAATTTCCCCAAAAAAAAAATACCCCCTTTTTTCCCTTTTTTTAAAAAACCCCGGTTTTAAAAAAAAAAAAACCCCTTTTTGGGGTTTTTTAAAAAAAAATTTCCCCCTCCCCGGAAAATTCCAAAAAACCCGGCTCCCCTTTTTTTAAACCTTTTTCCCGGAAAAAACCAAAAAGGAAAAATTTTTTAAAACCCCTTTTTTTTTTTAAAAAGGGGAAATTCCCCAATTTTTTAAAACCCCCCTTTTCCAAAAAGATAAATTTTTTTTAAAAAAACCCCCAAAAAGGTTAAAAAAAATTTTGAAGCAACAAAAAAAAGCAAATTTTTTGGGGGTTAAAACCCCCAAAAAAAAATTTTGGGGTTTTTTTCCCGAAAAGGGGGGCCAAAAAAAAAACCTTTTTCCCCCCAAAAAAAATTTAAATTTTTTTTCCCCCCGGGTTTTTTTAAAAAAAAAAAACCCCCCCCCCCCAAAAAAAGGGAAAGGGGGGGGTTTTTGGGCCCCTTTTTTTTTAAAAAAAACCCTTTTTTTTAAAGTTGGGAAAACCCCGGGGGGTTTTTAAAATTTTTTGGAAAAATTTAAAAAAATTTTTTTTTCCCGGGGGAAAAAAAACCCGGGAAAAAATTGGGGGGGAAAACCCGGAAAATTTTTTTGGGGGGTTTTTAAAAAAAAAATTCCCCCTTTTGGGGGGGCCAAACCCGAAAAAAGGGGGGCCCCCTTTTTTTTTGCTAAAACCAAAAATTTTGGGGGGGGGGGGAAAAAAAAAAATTTTTTTTTTTTAAAAAAAAATTTTTTTTTTTAAAAAAAATTTTTCCCCAAAAAATTTTTTTCCAAAAAAATTTTTTAAAAGGGGGGCCTTAAAAAAAACCCCCCAAAAAAAAACCCCCCAATTTTAAAATTTTTAAAAAAAACCCCAAGGGTTTTTTTTAAAAAAAAAAAACCCTTTTTTGCTCAAAAAAAAAATTTTTTTTTTGGGGAAAAAGGCCAAAACCCAAATTTGGGAAAAAGGGGGAAAAAAATTTTTAAAAAAAAGGGGGGGGGCTTTCCCTTTACCTTTTTTTTTTTATTAAGGGAAAAAAATTTTTTAAAAAAGGGGGGGGAAAGGGGGTTTTTAAAAAGGGAACCCCGGGGGGGTTTTTTAAAAAAAAAAAAAAATTTTCCCTTTTTTTTTAAAAAAAAAAAAATTTTAAAATTTAAAAAAAAACCCCAAAAAAAAAAAAAAAAAATGGGAAAAATTTTAAAATTTCCGGGCCCATTTAAAAAATTTTTGCCCAAAAAAAGGGGGGAAAAAAAAGGGGGGGGGAAAAAAGGGGGAAAAAAAAGGGGGGGGGGGTTTGGGGTTTTTAAAAAAAAAAAAACCCTTTTTTCAATTAAATTTTTTTAAAAAAGGTTTTTTCCCCCTTTTTTTCCCCCGGTTCCCGGCTTCCCGGCCCCCAAAAAAAAAAAATTTTTTTTTTCCCCCCCCGGGGTTTAACCCAAAAAAAACCCCTTTTCCAAAAAAAAACCCAAAAAAAAGGGGGGGGAAAAAAAAAAAAAAAGGAAACCCCTTTAAAAAAAATTTTTAAAACCCCCCCCCAGCCAAAAAAAATTTTTTTTCCTTTTTTAGGGAAAAACCCCCTTTTTTTCCCCCCAAAAAAAACAAAAAGGGGGGTTTTTTTTTTTTTTCCCCCCCGAAAACCCCCCCCGGGGGGGTGGTTTTTCCCCCCCCCTTTTTACATTTTTAAAAGGGTTTTTTGGTTTCCCCAAATTCTTTAAAAAGGAAAAAACCCCAAACCCCCCCAAAATTTTCCTAAAAATTTTAAAAAAGGGGTTTTTTGGGAAAACTTTTTTCCCAATTTTAAAAAAAAAAAAACCCCAATTTTGGGGGAAAATTTTAAAAAAAAAATTTTAAAAAAATTTAAAATTTTAAAAAAAAAATTTTCCCCCATTGTTTTCAATTTCAAAGGGTTTTTAAAAATTTCCAAATTTTTTTTCCCCCTTTTTTTTTTAAAATTTTCTTTTTTAAAAATTAAATTTTTCCCCTCAAACCCCCGGGTTTTTTTAAAAAAAAAAGGGTTTTTAAAAAATTTTTTAAAAAAAAAACCCCCCGGGGGGCCCCGGGGAAAAAAAACCAATTTAAAAAAAGGGTTTTTTTGGGGGGGTTTTTTTGGCCCTGGGCCCCCCCCAAAAATTTTTTTTGGGGGGGGGGGTTTTTTTTTTTGGCCCAACCCTTAAAAAAGGGGGGGTTTTGGGGGTTTGGGGGGGGCCCGGGGGGGTTTTTTTGGGGGCCCCCTTTTTTTGGGGGGAAAAAAAATTTTTTTTAAAAAAAAGGGTTTTTTTTTTTAATTTGGGGGGGCCGGGTTTCCCCCCTTTTTTAAAAAACCCCCCCACCCCCAAATTTTTTTAAAAAAAAAATTTTTGGGGGGGGGGGGAAAAAAATTTTTTAAAAAAATTTTTTTTTTTTGGGGTTTTTAAAAAAAGGGGTTTAAATTTAAAAATTTTTTTTTTTTTTCCCTTTTTTTAAAAAAAATTTTTTTTTAATTTTTTTTTAAAAGGAATTTTTTTAAATTTTTTAAAATAAAAAAAAAAAAATTTTTTTTCCCCCTTTTTTTTGGGGGAAAATTTTGGGGAAAAACCCCCCCAAAACCCCCAAAAACAAAAAAATTTTTTTGGGGAAAAAATTTTTTTTCCCCCAAAAAAATTTTTTAAAAAAAAAACCCCCCCTTTTTTTAAAAAAGGAAAATTTAAAAAAGGGTTTTGGGGGAATTTGGGGGGAAAAAGGGGGGGGGGGTTTTTTTTTAAAAACCCAAAAAAAAAGGAAAAAAAAACCCCCCAAAAAAAAAAAAAAACCCCCCCTTTGGGGGGGAAAAAAAAAAAAAATTTTTGGCCCAAAAAAAACCCCCCCCCCAAAATTTTCCAAAAAATCCCTTCCCAAAAAAAAAAAAAAGGGAAAAAAAAGGGGGAATTCCCAAAAAAAAAAAGGGGGGAAAAAAAAAGGGGGGGGGGGGGGGGGGGGTAAACCTAAAAAAAGGGGGGGGGGAAAAAAAAAAATTTGGGGGTTTTTTTTGGGTTTTTTTCCCGCGCTTTTTCCCTTTTTAAAAAAATGTTTGGGTTTTTTTCCCCCCTTTTTTTTTTTTTAAGTTCCTTTTTTTAAAAAAAAAAGGGGAAAAAAAATTTTTTTAAAATTTAAAAAGGGGGAAAACCCCCCCCGGTTTTTTTGGGAAACCAAAATTTTTGGGGGGGGTTTTTTTTCCCGGCCCCCCGGGGGGCCTTTGGGGAAAAATTTTTAAGGTTTTCCCCCTTTTTGCTTTATTTTTCCCCAAAATTTTTTTTGGGAAAAAAGGGGGCAAATTTTTTTTGGGGGGTTGGGGGGGGAAACCCAAAGGGCCGAAACCCCAAAAAAAAAAAAGGTTAAAACCAAAAAAGGGAAAAATTTTTGGGGGGAAAAAAAAAAACCCCCCAAAAAAAATTTTTTTAAAAAAATTTTTAAAAAAAAAAAAATTTTTTTTTAAAATTTTTTTTTTGTTTTTTCCCAAAAAAAAAATTTTTTTTAAAAAAAAAAAAAAAACGGGCCAAAAAAATTTTTTTTTTTTTTTAAAAGGTTTTAAAAAAATTTAAAAATTTTAGGGCCGGGGGGTTAAAAAAAAAATTTTTGGGGGGGAAAAAATTTTTTTTGAACGGGGAAAATTTTTTTTTTTTTTTTTTCCCTTTTTTTTTCCCCCCCTTTTTTGGGTTTTTTAAAAAAAATTTTTTTTTTTTTTTTTTCCCCCCCGGGGGGGGGGAATTTTTTTAAAAATTTTTTGGGGGAAAAATTTTTTGGGAAAAAAACCCTTTTCAAAAAAATAAAGGGGGGAAAAAACCCCAAAATTCCGGGCCTTTGGGAAGGGGTTTTTTTTTTTTTGCAAAAACCCAAAAAAAAAAGGGGGAAAAAAAAAAAAACAATTTTTTTAAAAAATTTTTTAAAAAAAAAATTTTGCAAAAAAAAAGGCCCCCCAAAAAAAAAAAACAAATAAAAAAAAAAATTTTTTAAAAAAAAAAAAATTAAAAATTTTTTTTTAAAGTTTTAAAACCCCCCTTTTAAAAAAATTTTGGGGGGTTTTTTTTTTTTTCCCCTTTTTTTGGGTTTAAAAACCTGTTTTTTTTGGGGTTGGGGCCCCTTTTTTTTGGGGCCCCAAATTTTTTAAAAGGTTGGGGCCCCCCCCTTTTTTTTGGGGAAAAGGGGGGCCTTTGGGGGAAAAAATTTTTTTTGGGGGGGGAAAAAAAAACCCCCCCCCCCGGGAAAAAGGGGGAAAAAAAAATTTTAAAAAAACCCCACCCCCCGGGGGGGGGGGTTTTTTTTTTTTGGGGGGTAAAAGGGGGGGTTTTTTTTTTTTAAAAATTGGGGGGGGGAAAAGGGGGGAAAAAAAAGGGGGAAATTTTGGGGGGGCCCCCCCCGGGGGGGGGGGTTGGTTTTAAAAAAAATTTTTTTTTTTGGGTTTTTAAAAAAAAATTTTTTTTGGGGGGCCCAGGGGCGGGCTGGAAAAGGGGAATTTTAAACTTTTTTGGAAATTTTTTGGCCTTTAAAAAATTTTTTTTTTTTGGAAAAATTTTTTTCCCCCTTTTTTTGGGGAAAAATTAAATTTTTTTTTTTTTTTCACCCTTTTTTTTAAAGGGGAAATTTTCCCCCCCCGGGGGTTTTTTTTGGGGGGGGGGGGGGAAAACCCCCGGGGCCCCCCCCCGGGGGGCCGGGGCCCAAAAAAAAACCCCCAAAAATTTTTGGGTTTTTTTCCCCCCCCCCCCTTTTTTGGTTTTAAAAAGGGGAAATTGGCCTTTTTTTTTAAAAAAAATTTCCCCTCCCCCGGGGAAAAAAAAAACCCCCCAAAAAAAAAAAAAATTTTTTGGCGGGGGCCCAAAAAAAAAAAAAACCCCCCCTTTTTTTGGGGGGGAAAATTTTTAAAAAAAAAAAAAGGGTTTTTTGGTTTGGGGGAAAAAAAGGGGGGAAAAAACCCCCAAGGGAAACGTTTAAAAATTTTTCCCCAAGGGGCCCCCCAAAAAAATTTTGGGGTTTTTGTACAACCAAAAAAAATTTTCCCCCCTTTTTTTTTGGGAAAAAGGGGGTTTTAAAAAAAATTTTCCAATTTTTCAAATGGGTTTTTTGGGGGGGGGATTCCCCCGGGGGATCCCCCCTTTAAAAAAAAAATTTGGGGGGGGACCCGGGGGGGGGCCCCAAAAAAAACCCCCCCCGGGGTTTTTTTTTTATTTTTTAAATTTGGGGGAAAAAAGGGGGGGCATGGTTTTATAAATTTAAAAAAAAAATTTTTTTTTTTTTTTTTTAAAAAAAAAAAGGGTTTTTTCCCAACCTTTAATTTTAAAATTGGGAAAACCCTTATTTTGGAAAATTTTTTTCTTTAAAATTCCTTTTTAAAGGGGGTTTTTCCCCCGGGGAAAAAAAATTTAAATTTTTTTTTAAAAGGGGGGGTTTTTTTTTAAAAAAAGGGGTTTTTGGGGGGGTTTTTTTTTTGGGGGGTTTTTTTCCCGAACCCGGGGGGGTTTTTTTTTTTTTTTTATTCTGGTTAAATTTTCCCCCTTTTAAACCCCCCCCCGCCCCTTTTTTTTTTGGTTTTTTTTTGGGGGGGAAACCCCAAAAATTTTTTTCTTTAAAAGGGAAAAAAAAATAGAAAATTTTTTTTTTTTTTTTTAAAAAAAATAAAACCCCCAAAAAAACAAAAAAAAAAAGGGGGGGAAAAACCCCTTTTTTTTAAAAAAATTTTCTTCCCCCTTTTTGGGGGCAAAAAATTTTAAAGGGGGGGTATTTCCGGTTTTAAAAAAAAAATTTTTTTAAAAGGGGGGAAAAAAAAAAAAGGGGGGAAAAAAAAATTTTTAGAAAAAACCCCCAAATTTTTTGGGGGGGGGAAATTTTTTCCCCTTTTTTTTTTTGGGGGGGGGGGGCCCCCTTTAACCCCAAATTGTTAAAAAAAAAAAAAGGGTTTTTATTTAAAAACCCCCCCCCAAAAAGGGGTTTTTTTAAAAAACCCTTTTCCCCTTTAAAAAAGGAAAAATTTTTTTTTTTTTGGGGGGTTTTTAAAAACCCCAAAGGGGCCCCCAAAAAAAATTTTTTTAAAAAATTTTTTTTTTTGGGTTTTTTTTGGGGTTTGGGGAAAAAAATTTTTTTGGTTTTTTGGCCCCGGGGAATTTTTAAAAATTTAAAACCCGGGCCCCCAAATTTTCCCCTTTTCCCCCTTTTTTTTTTTTTGGGTGGAAAAAAAAATTTTTTTTTTTTTGGGAAAAGGGGGGGAAAAAATTTTTTTTCAACCCCTTTTTTTAAAGGGGGGAGAAATTTTGGGGCCCCGGGGGGGTTTTTTTTGCCCAAAGGAAAAGAAAAGGGGGGAAAAAAATTTAAAACCCGGCCGTTTTGGGGGGGGGGTTTTTTTTTTTTTTTTTTTCCCCCTTCGGAAAAAAAAAAAATTTTTTTTTTTTAAATTTTTAAAAATTTTTGGGAAAAAAAAATTTT
Source organism: Arion vulgaris (assembly GCA_020796225.1). Taxonomy (NCBI): domain Eukaryota; kingdom Metazoa; phylum Mollusca; class Gastropoda; order Stylommatophora; family Arionidae; genus Arion; species Arion vulgaris. The sequence continues at coordinate 60,160 of JADZMA010000063.1, forward strand.
TCAAAAAAAAATTTTGGGGGTTCCTTTTTTAAGGGTTTTTGGAAAAAAAGGGGGGGGGGTTTTTTTTTTGGAAAAGGGGGGGTGTTTCTTTAAATTTTAAAAAGGGGAAAAAAACCCCAAAAAAAAAAATTTTTTTTTAAAAAAAGGGGGAAAAATTTTTCCCCCAAACCCCAAAAAAAAAAAAATTTTGGGGGGGGGGGTTTTTTTTAAGGGGTTTTTTCCCCGGGGGGATTAAATTTGGGGGGTTTTTTTTTCCCTTTAAAGGGGGGGGTTTTTTTTTTTAAAATTTTTTTGGGGGTTTTTTAAAAAAAAAGGGGGGGGCGGGGGGGGTTTTTTTTTTTTCCCCCAAAAAAATTTTTTTAAAAAGGGGGGGGTTTTTTTCCCCCGAAATTAAAGGAAATTTTTTTAAAAAAAAAAAAAATTTAAAAAAAATTTTGCCCAAAATTGGGGGGGAAAAAAATTTTTTTAAAATTTTTAAATTTTTTAAAAAAACCCCCCTTTTTTGGGTTTTCCCCAAAAAAAATTTTTTTTTTTTTAAACCCCAAAAATTTTTTTTTTTTTCCCGGGAAAATTTTTTTCCCCCTTTTTTTAAAATTTTTTTTCCCCCCCTTTTTTCCCTTGGAAATTTTTCCCCCCCTTAAACCTTTTTTTTGGGGGGTTTTTTTTAAAATTTTTTTCCCCTTTTAAATTTTTTTTTTTTAAAAAAAAAGGGGGAAAATTTTTTTTCCTTTTCCCGGAAAATTTTTTTCCCCAAAGGGGGTTTTTTAAAAATTCTTTTTAACCCGGCCCCTTTTGGGGAAAAAAAATTTTAAAAAAAAAAAATTTTTTAAAAAAAAATTTTTTTTTTTAAAAAAAAAAAACCGGGAAATTTTTAAATTTTTAAAAAAAAAAAAGGTTTTTTATTTATAAAGGGGGGTTTTTTTTCCCAAAGGGGGGGGAAAAAACCCCCGGGGGGAAAAAAAAAAAAAAATTTTTTTTTTTAACTTTAAACCAAAAGGGAAAAAAAACCAAAAAGGTTTTTTTTTCCCCCCCCGGGGGTTTTTTTATTCCCCCCCGGGGGGGGGGGCCCCGGGGGGGGGATTTCCCCCAACTTTTTTTTTGGGGGGGTTTTTTTTTTTTTTAAAAAACCCCCTTTTCCCCCCCGGGGGGTTTTTTTTCCCTTTTTTTTTTTTTTTTAAAATTTTTAAAAAATTTTTTTTTTTTGGGGAAATTTTTTTTTTAAAAAAGGGAAAAAAAATTTTTGGAGGGGGCCCCCCAAAGGGGGGTTTTTTTTTTAAAAAAAAACCCCCGTTTAAAATTTTCCCGGGGGGGTTTTTTTAAAAATTTTTAAAAAGCAAATTTTTTAAAGGGTTTTTAAAAATTTTGCCTTTTTTTTTTTTTCCTTGGGGGTTTTTAAAAATTTTTTTTTTTTTTTCCCCCAAAAAACCCCAAAATTTTAAACCTTTTTAAAAATTTTTTCCCCCCAAAAAAAATAAAATTTTTTTTTTTTTAAAAAGGGATCTAATTTTTAAAAAAAAAATTTTGGGGTTTTTTTTTGTTTTGGGGGGAAAATTTAAAAAAAAAATTTTTTAAATTTTTTTTAAAAAATTTGGTTTTTTAAAAAAAAAATTTTTTTTAAATTTTTTTTCCCCCCTTTTTTTTTTAAAAAGGGGGAAAAAAGGGGGAAAATTTTTTTTTTTTAAAAAAACCCTTTTTTAAATTTTTTTTTTTTTTTGTTTTAAAAAGGGGAAAAACCCCGGGGGGGAAAAAAAAAAAACCCCTTAATTTTTTTAAAAAATTTTTCCGGGGAAAAAAAAAAAATTTGTTTTGGGGGCCCCCCCCCCCAAAAAAAAAAAAATAAAATTTGGGAAAAAAAAAAAATTGGCCCCAAAAAAAAAAAAACCCCCCTTTTTAAAAAAAAAAAACCGAAGGGGTTTTTAATTTAAAAATTTTTTTTTGGATCAATTTCCCCCCTTAAAAATTTTTTAAAAAATTTTTTCCCCCTTTTTAAAGGGAAAAAATTTTTTAAAAAAAAAATTTTAAAAACCCCCCAAAAAAAAAAAACTTTAAGGAAAATTTTTTTTTCCCCCCAAAAGGGGGGAAAAAAATTTTTTTTTCCCAAAAAAATTTTTTTTTTTTAAAATTTTTTTTTTCCCCCCCCCCGAAAAACCCCCCCCCTTTTTTTGGGGGGGGGGGGTTTTTTTTTTTTTTTTTTTCCCCAAAATTTGTTTTCAAAAAATTTTTTTTTAAAAAAATAACTTCCCTTTTTTTTTAAAAAAATTAAAAAATTCCCTTTCCTTTACCCCCCGGGGGGGTTTTTTTTTTAAAAATAAAACCCTTTTTTTTCCCCCTTTTTTTTTTTTTTTTAAAAAAAAAAAGGCAATTTTAAAAATTTTTTTTTTTGGGGTTAAAAAATTTTTTTTTTAAATTTTTTTTTGGGGGGAAAAAAAAAAACCCTTAATTTTTTAAAAAAATTTTGGGCCTTTTTTTTTCCGGGGTTTTTTTTAAAAAATTTTTTTTTTTTTGGTTTTTTTTGGGGGCTTTTTTTTTTTTTTTTTTTTTAAAAAAAAAAAAAAAACCCCCCTTTTTTTTTTTGGTTTTTGAAGGGAAAAAAAAGGGGTTTTTTTTTTTTTTTTTTTGAAAAATTTTTTGGGCCCCCTTTAAAAAAAAAAAAATAATTTGGTTTTAAAAGGGGAAAAGGGTTTTTTTTTAAAAAAAAATTTTTTTTTTTTGGCGTTCCCCGGGGAAAGCCCCTTTTTTTTGGGGGGAAAAAAAGGGGGGAAAAAAACCCCCCCAAAAATTTTTCCGGTTTTATTTTAAACCCCGGGGGGAAAAAACCCCGGGGGGTTTTTTTTTTGGGAAAAAAAAATTTTAAAAAAAATTTCCCCTTTTTAAAAAAATTTTTGGGGGGTATTTTCCAATTTCCCAAAAAAAAATTTTTTTCCCTTTTTTTTTCCCCAAATTTGGGGCCCCCTTTTTTTTGGGGAACCCGGGGAAGGGTTTTTAAACCAATTTTTTTTTGTTTAAAAAAATTTTTTTTTTTAAAAATTTTAAAAAAAAAGGGGAAAAAAAGGGCCTTTTTTCCCCAAAAAAAAAATTGGGGGGGAAATTTAAAAATTTTTTTTGGGGGGGAAAAAAAAAAAAAAATTTTTTTTAACCCCAAAAGGGGGGAAAAATTTTTTTTTAAAACCCGGAAAAAAAATTTAAAGAACCCTTTTTTAAAAAAAAATGGGGTTTTTTTTTTTAAAACCCCCCAAAAAAAAAAAAACCAAAAAAGGTAAGGAAAAAAAAATTTTGGTTTTTTTTTAAAAAAAAAAATTTTTGGGGTTTTTTTTTTTTAAAAAATTTTTTTTTTTCCCAAAACCTTCCAAATTTTAAATTTTTTTAAAAAAAACGGGGAAAAAAAAAAATTTTGGGGAAAAAATTTTTAAAAAACCAAAAAAAATTAAAAAAAAAACTTAAAAAAAAAAATTTGGGGCCCCCAAAAAGGGTGGCCCCGGTTTAAAAAAAAAAGGGGGGGGGTTTTTTTCCCCGGGTTTTTGGGAAGGCCCTTTGGGGGTTTTTAAAAATTTTTTTTTTTATTGGGGTTTTTTAAAACCCCTTTTTCCCCCCCCTTTTTTTTTTAAATTTTTATTTTCCCAAAAAAAAATTTTGGGGGGGGGGTTTTTTTTTTTTTTTGGGGGGGGGGGAAAAAAAACCCCCCCCCCCAAAAAAAAAGCTTTAAAAAAGAAACCGGGGAAAATTTTAAAAATTTTTTTGGGGGCCCCCCCTTTTTTTAAAAAAAGGGGAAAAAAAGGGTTTGGGGTTTGGGGGGAAAAAGGGGCCCAAAATTTTTTTTAAAAAAAAAATTTTTTTTAAAATTTTTTTTCCCCCATAAAAAAAATTTAAAAAAACTTTTTGGGTTTTTTTTAAAAAAAAAGGGGGGTTTTTTGGGGGGGGGTTTTTTTAAAACCCCCCCTTTTTTTTAAAAATTTTTTTTTTGGGAAAAATTTTTTTTTTTTAAATTTTTAAAAAACCCCTTTTTAAAAATTTTTTTTTCCCAAAAAAAATTTTTAAAAAAAAAATTTTGGGGGAAAAAATTAAAAACCGGGGGAAAAAATTTCCCTTTTTCGAAAAATTTTTTAAAAGGGGAAAAAATTTTGGTAAAATGGTTTTAAAAAATTTTTTTTTAATTGGGGTTTTTTTAAAAAAAGGGTTTTTTTTAAAAAATTTAACCCCCAAAAAACCCCGGGGGTGTTAAAGGGAAAAAAAAAAACCTTTTTTTTTCCCCCCCGAAGTTTTAAAAAAAAAAAAATTTTATTTGTAATTTTTTTTGGGGGTTTTTGGGCCCCCCCCCGGGGGGGGGGGGGGCCCCCCCCCCCTTTAAGGGGTTTTTTTTTGGGGCCCCTTTTTGGGTTTTTAAATTTTCCCCCGGGCCCCCCCCCCCCCCAAAAGGGGGAAAAAAAAAAAAAATTGCCGTCCCCCCCAGGGCCCTCCCGGGGTGGGAAAGGGAACCCCTTTTTGGGGGGCCAAAAAAAAAAAATTTTGGGAATTAAAACCCCTTTTTTTCTAAATCATTTTTTTGCCTCCAGCGTCATAAAAAAAGAAAATTAGGGCGAACTTTTTTTAAAAGGGCCAACCTCTGTTTCCCCCGAGTCCATCTTTGCGTGGCGGGCCCTTGTGCTTTTTTCCTTTTGCCCCTCAAAAACATATTTTAAACCTGTCATTTGGGTTCTCTTATGGGGCCCGAACCTTTTAAATTTTGTTGTTTCTTTTTAAGGGGTTTAATACTGATGTTGTCCCCATTTTTTCCCGTTTTCTTTTCCTAATTTCAATCTAGCAAAGCGGTGAAACAAAAAAAGGGGCTCAGGGAGTAGGTAGAAAAAGTGCAGGCGGGACAAAAAGTTGCTCACATGGCGACATACGAGATTTACTTGCACAGCAGGCAACACTTTTTCCCGGCCCCCTATGGTTTTTGACTTTTCTGACAGGCGTCTGAGATCGTGCCATTTTTAAGCGAAAGCCAACCCAAGCAACGTCGAGTTCAGTTATCAGTTATCAGTTATATGAGGCCCTTCATCATAGCACCCCCGGACATGTCCATAGGTCCCCGATCTCCACCTCAGCAAATCCAGGCGTCCAGTGACCCCCGCCAGTTCGATGTTGTTTAACCCAATCTCTTCTATTTAGTATGTCGTTCTTTTAAAACTCCTTTTGGGCCCCTCTTTTCGGGTCAGGAGGGGGGATTCCCCCCAGCCCTGAAACTCCTCTCAATGACCTCTCAATGCGTGAAGAATGTCACTTCGATCCATGGCAGCCCCCTCTGATATTGTAGCCAACCCCAGCCAACCCTATAAATCATTTTTTACCCCTCTCCTTTTCCCGGGGACAAAATGAAGGTGTTTTCTCGTCATTGTCTGTACGTCTGTACCAGTACCTCCCCCCTTTTTCCCCTCACCATCCTGATTCGTTTTTAGGGGAACCCCATGCTCAGGGAAAGGTCACTGAGTTAAAAACACGAGAGTAATTGTGAGATGTCAACCGGTTCACCGCCTCCGTAACCGTCGAACCTCCATTGTCAAGCTACTTGTGGTTTTTGCGTGGCCCCACGGGCCTCCCCATTATTTCCTCCTGGCGTGCTAAAAAACCCCCACGCCAGCGTTGTTGGAAAATGACTGAACCATCGGTGTAAATAACCACATCTGTATCATTGATGATGTCTTTTCAAGAGAGCCTCCACCCCCCCGTTTAGCTGATAGATTATTTTGTTGGTTTTTTTAATAGATGTAATAACTCAGTGTCATAATAACCAACACTGACAAGCTGATAGACGACAGAGAATACTCATGAAAAATTTGTCTTGGTAGATTGAGTCAAAAAATTCCAATATGATGAAGCGATTTTTTCCCCGTTTTTTAAAAAAAAGAACACTATTACCATTTTTTTAATTTAAATGGCGTTATTAGTTAAGTACCTTTAGTGAGTCAATCGCAGTTTCTGCTTTACCCCAATATTTAACAACAGGTAATTTATTTCCCAATTTTATAAAATCATATGTTTTTAAAAAAAGAAATATGGATTCTAAGGATATCAAATAAAAGCAGAAAATTACATGACCCAAAATTTTTATTCGTAATAGTGTTCAATCTTATGCAAAGACAATTTTTTACTCATCTTATGCAAATACAGTATTATTTTTGTTATATATTTCCCTCCAAAAAATTAAATGCGTTCATAGAAAAATCAACAAAGATATTACAGAGATTAAAAATGCTGTAAATGTGGCCCCCTAAAAAAACCAGGCCCAGTCAATATCCCTTTGACCTACTCAGCAGCTAAAAAAGGGAAAAATAAGCTGGCTACACAGACTATTCAATAAATCTGGAAATTTCACAAAAAACACCAGAAATTGGAGGGAATAATAGTTCCCATCTGGAAGAGGAACGGTGAAAAGGAATTTCCCCAATATAGAGCAATAGCCCCCTACTGAGACACACCCGAAAAATGTTCTGTAAAATATTCGAAAAAACTGCACCATACCATCAAGCCAGGTTTAAAGACTCCGGGAGGATTTCAGGGCTGACTGTACTGGCCAATTTCGTCTTTAGGGGCTAGTAGAAAAGATTTTCAAATCAATAAACAACTACACCCACGTTCGGGGATGAGAAAAAAAAAAGTTAGGCCGCATAGATAGGAACAAGTTGTGGATTTTATTGTCACTCAATCATGAAGTTAGTTTAGTTTAGTCATGGAAACATCATCACGTGTCAAAACCAAATTTGTCCATGAGTGCCCCTGGGCTCCCACTCAGTATGTTTTTCAGCGTGTGGGGACTAAGTCCCCGGGTTCTTTTTTGGTTTACCCATTTTTTTTTGGGACCCGCATAGTGTTTTTTCTAGCTACACAAAATAGATGGACTCGAAAACCCATTTGATTGGCAAAAAACGTTCCAAATACTGTAATTTTTTCAAATTACAAAAACAATGACAAAATAACAGCGTTTGACCAACAAAAGGGCCCTTTTTCAAAACAAACAAACAACAAGGGGTGACAAATTTAAAAAAAAAAATGGGCGACCAAAAACAAACGTTTCTAATGAAAATCTGGAAATAAAAACGAAAATCTGGGAATAAAAAAAATTAAAAAAATAAATTTTAAAAACAAAAACACACATAAAAACTAGAAATAGAGCGGAAAAAAACAATGAAACATCCAAAAAAAATATAACTTGAATACTTTAACCTTTTACCCATATAGATTACAAGGCATGGGAAAGAAAGTACTAAAACAGGAATGTTTTAGCCCACCCATGGTGAAGGTAAAAAAAAATACCAATTCTCCAAAAAAACCCTCGATCACCCAAAACCGATCGGATGGCTGGACCTGGTCGTGAGCTCTTGGCCAGTATCATTGAAATGGTGGCTGGGGTCACAGAGCTTGGCGTAGCGCGCAAGTGTTGGGCGAATCGGTCACTACCTCTTGTTCCATATAAGCCTTGTTCCCGTTACAATAAGGCATAGATAAGTTTCGGGACTAAAATGGAAAAACCATTCAATGAAATGTGGCTTTTCTGGGCTATGCATCCAGTTCAAAAAATATTTTCCCACGGTCACCAGCCAGCATGGACCATTCTCTGAAAAGGAAAAATTATTTTAACTTTCCCCCCCCAACACTGGAAAAATTTTTTTTCCCCGTCATTTGTCTATCCTTAAGTCAGATCCTGAGACCCCGTCTTCCCAACCATCCTTTGGTACACAGAAGGACGGGTCTTAGGATATTTAGTACATCGCCTTAAGCCCTTCCAGACTTTTTTTGGACTTTCATTGGCCCGTGGGTTCCACGTGTGTTATGTGATACGACGGTACTGTATGTTTTCCTTTGCTTTCTTAGGGGCTAATTCAGGTGGAAAAAAAAAAGAGAGACCAGTGGGGCCTCCCAAACAAATAGCTTGAAAATTTGGGGGGTTGGTGGTTCGGGCGGTGAACAGTTGGCATCTCCAATTCCCCTTGTTTTCATACTCAGTGACTCCATAGCATGATTCGAAAAGTGAACCCAGGTAGGGGAGCGCAACTGGGGGGGGGTACTGGTACAGACAATGATCAGAGAAATCCCTTTTTTTGCCCCTGGGCTAGGGTTAGGGGAAAGGGGCGGCTGATAGATTGGCTGGCTTGCTCTTGGGGGCTCCCATGGATCAAGTGACATTCTTCCCCCATTAGAATTTTTCAGAACAGGGGGTTTCGGGCTTAGTCCCCTGCCCCGATTGAAAGAGGGGTTTTTTGGTTGGCCCGAAAAACGACATACTAAATATGCAAAGATTGATTAATAAACATGAACTGGCGTTTTGGGGTGCTGGGCTCTGGTTTTGCTGAGGCGGAGATGGGCCCCTTGGACTTAGTGCTATGATGATTTCCTCTTTAAACTGATAACTGATCTTCGCTTTTGTTGATTGGGTCGCTGACTTTCGATCTCTGGGCGTCTGTCAGAAAATTGTAAAACCCAAAGGAGCTGTAAAATAGTGTTCGTCTGCTGTCAATAAATCTCGTTGTCAGATGTGAGAAACCTGTTTTCCCCTTCTGCATTTTCTACCTACTCTCGCGTGTAGCCCGTGTTTTTCTCTACCTTTGCTAGATTGCATTTAAAAATAAATCGGGAAAAATTGGGTACAACATATAACCAACAAGAAACAACAAATTAAATGGTTACATAAGCAGATTACCAATACAGTGCAACTCAAAGTGATGTTGCTATGATACAATGGATACAAACCAAAGGGCCCCCAAAGATGGACCTCAGAATAAAAGGGGCCCAAAGACACCATTTTTGGCGCACACAAAAACCCGTCCTGATTCTCTTCTTATTATGGGCCCTTTAGGCAAAAGGTGTCAAAATCACCTTCCCTTTTTTGGGCAGGAGTTAGGGATAATGAATGAGCTGATAGATTTGGGTTGGGTCAATATCAGAGGACTGCCATGGATCGTGACATTCTTACCCCTTGGGGGTCTTTCAGAACAGAGGTTTCAGGGGGTTTAATCCCCCTCGTGACCCGTTGAAAGGTGGGGTGTCAATATTGTGCAGCCGAAAAACGACATACTAAATATCAAAAGGGGGATTTCAAATCGAACGGGGTGTTGAGTGGGTGGGCCCTGCTGGATTTGCTGGCGGAATCGGGGCACCTATGGAAATTTGTTATGATGATATCCTCATATAACTGATAAGCAATTTTAATATCCCCTGGGCCAAGCCCGGGTTTTACAACAGCCATCCTGCAAACCTTCCCGGATTCATATCCCCACACCTGCATGCCTGGCACAAAAATAAACTGATTTTTGTCAATTAGACCTTCCCCCGGCTCCTCCGAATCTTCTGACAACTCATTGGGGTCACTGAGAAAACAGCATGGATAAAAAATCTGTGATTGCCATCCATCGATTTGTTCCATGATTTCCAGGTGGCTGCCGTAGTCATGGGAAAACTGTTTTTTCCCTTTATAACATCCCCTCGAATTGAGGGTAAAAAAGCCCACTGGGATATGTTGAACCACCAAACCATCTGTATAAATGTTACATCATTCTCAGATGGTTATCGAAATTAATCCCGAACTCCCCTGAAGTGGTTGTCTTGTCTGCATTCTTTTCAAGTTTGTCATACCGAAAATGATGTTTTGATTCCCGTTGGCATTGGGATCCCTTCTTCACTGGGGGCCCAAAGTCTTGCGAACACTAGTAGAATCGGTTCTGCATTCTGCCCATCAAAATTTTTTCCCCTTTTTAATTTTCCCTTTTTCTCTTTTTCAATATGCGGGGGATGTTTGTGTCCTTTGGGTTGGGTATTTCCCGGGTCATCCCCGGGTCTATCTTCTATGGTAGGATAATCAGAAAGGGTTTGCCCCTGCAGCGTTCTTTAGTGTAAAATGAAAACATTGCCTCATTCTGTATTCTTTCCAGTGTAATCCTTTGCTGGAAATCAGGATGAGGCATACTCAATCACAGAAGGACCTTGAAAGTCTTTGGTATTCTAAGATGGTTGATTTGTGGTTTTAAACATCATAAAAAATGCTGAAAATTTACATACAGAAATTTCAGAGTTAATTTTTAAATCAAAACAGGTGTCAGGATTTTAATGTCAGCCTATTTAATCTGTTATAGACGAATCGTAAAACAAAAGATTGGCAAGAGGTACCAGATGAAATCTACACCCTGGAAACCTAAAATTTCGGGGACCGCACTTTTATTCACACACATAAAAAATCATGGAAAATTTGCCACTTTCTAGTAGAGCCCGATGGTTGGGTTGAAAATCAATCAGAAAACAAAAAAATGACTAAATGGGTCCCATACCAGTTAAACTAGGAGATAAAAACCCTTTTAACACAGTTGCTTTTCCCTTTCTTGGAAATTTTCAGCCACAATGACCCTTCACCCTCTCTAAAACAAGACATGTTAGAACCAAGTTATTTTATTGCACGGGTTTTGGGGTTTACTAGATCAGTCTGTAGAATGATGAACATATATGTTAAATTTTTTTCCTTGGGGGGCCCCGAAGATTTGGGGATTTCAAACTTTTCTAACCCAAAAATTAAAAAATTCAAAAAATACTGGGGTTTTCGGACATTAATTTGTGGAATAATTTTTATCTGTGATGAAAAATGCACTGGATGACCAAGGGTAAACAACATCAGAGAACAGTAGAACAAAAGCTGAAAAAATGAATCACACTGGGAAAACAAAATTAAAGACTGCTTTGAAGAGGGTTTGGGCTGAAAATTATATTCTATCAGTTCTGAGGGTTTGCTGGACAGAGATCGGGCAGCTATGGACATGTCGGGCCTATGAATTTGTCCCCATATAACTGATAACTGATTATATTCTATAACACTTCTACTATTCCCCTTTCCATTCATGCTACATTTGATGAGTTACCTACCTTTAAAACCCCCATTGCATGCTTTTTTTCTGGTTCATTTCTTATATGCCCCCTTTCCTGTAGAAAACAGGGGTTTAGATGCAGAAGACCAGGAGATGGGCCCCCTCAGAGGCTTTTAGGTGGTGTGGGGCTTTTATAGGCAGTGAGCTTTCCCCCGTCACCCCAGCATGAACCTTCAAACAAAAAATTTTTCTACAATTTGGGTTTTTCAGCGGTCACCCCTCTAAGTACTAACCACACGGATGTTGCTTGATGTCAGTGATTGAATGAGACTGTATTTTCAACATGGTTGGCTGTAGTAATAATAATGAAAATGTTTAGTACCCTTTGCAGAATGTAAGGTATAAATTGGCATACCACTTAACATTTCTACTTTCAGTATGCAGGAAGTAGGAGGGGCAAGTCCTTTCCTCACTTGTGGAGCGTTGGGTGTGAAACAAACCCACAACTCTGGTCTGTTTGATGCAAATCAAACGCTCTATGTATTAAGCTAATCTGTATGTATTTTCTTCAAGTTATACTTTGTTTTATTGTATGTTAGATTTGTGGTCATGATGTATACAAAAGAACACAACAAATATGATGAAATTCTACTCACAATTTCCTCGAATCACGTGCTGTATTATTTTTGTGTCCCTGGCAGCGCTGAAAACATTTGGTGCATAACCATCAGGATCTATTAGAGGCTTGTATTGACTCTCACAGCTACTCTGTAATGCAATACTGGAGATGTCATCATCTGCAGGTAGCTTACCAATAAGAAATCTGTCATGACTGATAGGTAAACACTCAGAACTGAGCTCTTTTGCACAGAAGTCGTTTCAAAGAATTCTCTGTGGAAGTTTACCTTTGAATGTAAATCATGCACATTTGTGTTTCTTTCCTAGATGTTGTGTCTGTGAGAAGGATCATGAAAAGCATCTGGCAAACCTTCCATGAGCTTTGGAAACTCACTAAATGAATGGGACAAGGTAGATAGTCAACAGGGTAATCATTTGAGTTGGGTTTCCTCCTTGGTGGTGGTGGACGTGCAGGTGGAGAATTACTAATGAAGATGGTATCTTTTGTATTCCTATTCGATGACAGCGGTGATAATAATAAACAATGATCAGTTGGCTGCTGACCTGTAAAATATGTATTCTGACTGAGGGATTTTCAGAACATCTCAAAGCATCTTCTCCATTAGCAGCATTGCATATAGGAAATGTGCATATTTATGACAGCTTCTTGATTTAGAATATCTGCAGGCTTGGCATCAAAACTCTGAGAAACATTGAGGTAGTCATCATAAGCATGAGTTCTTGGTGGTTTAGGAGGTGCAGCTATGGACTGTGATGATGACTGTAAGGTTGACTCTGGAAGTGATACACTCAGGATGATAGCTTCACAACCTTCTGATTTAAGCTGTATTAAGTCAACTTTTTTAAATGGCACACTGTGCAATGTTGAGCTTGAAGTAGCTTCAGGCTGTGCCTAATATGAAATTATTATTTTACTAATTGTGTAGTAGATTCAAGGTTCATTTTAGAACATTTTGAAATGTTGAGTAATATTGTTCATGAAATGTTCAGTTTGTAACCCTATTTTGTACTCAATTTGCAAGCTCAAGATGCTTCTCTAATTCTTGGTGTCCGTAAACTTAAATGTCTTTTCACAAGTCTGGTTTTAGTGGGGGTAGGTTTATCTCCTTTGACCCATTAAATGACTTTTATACTGTGCAAATTCATGGTGGTGTTTTCTCTTCTCCATGCTCTGTTTTAACCAATAATAGTCCTCCTTCTCTCCCAATGTTTCTATTTGCATTTCTTGCTTTTTGCAAGGCTGTCTATCCTGTTACCTCATTTTGGCTATGTCTTACTAGAAAAGTCCATTCACTTTTGCTGGCATGTTAAGTTTAGCTTCATTAGCATCTATGCTAGTACTTTCCGTGTCATGTATGTCAATGCTCACAGAAACATTTAAGTTAACTGACTCTCTCTCAGTAATGTTGTCATGCAAATATCTCATAGAAGGATTTGGGTGTTGAGGGAATATTTTCTCTAAGTCTGTACCATTAATCTTTAAAGACAAACTGTTTACAGCTGAGTTTCTTTCTGTACCATTGTGACAAAGCTTTTCTGTCTGTATTACGTATATAGTTTCATCAGTGATATCAGATACGCTGTGAAATCTGTCTACGTCTGAAACTACATATCATCCACTGTGGGGGTGGCCTGCTTCTTTAGATGTTCTGCAGCAGAAAGATTTGATTTTTCCAACCGGGCGACTTTACCAAACTGGATGGAAGAGGAGGCCTTTCAGTGTACAGGTTTGTCTGATTTGTCATCAAATTTCTTTTACCTGGGCAAGAAATAAAAGAAAATCAAACAAAACTGTTCATATTAATATAGTAGCATGATATATTTATAAAACGCTCAATTTATAACCTAATTTTAAAAAATGGTAGAGAACAAAATTACAATACATTTGAGAAGGAAATTATATTAACAATATTTTCATAATATAACATTTTAGTGAGCAAATATTCCACACTAAAATACACCTTTGTATCTTATGTTCTTTTGTGTGCAGAGGTGTCTACACACTGGCCTATATAAACGTAACTTTCTCTTTAAACATCTTGTAATAGACTAGTCTGGCTAATGAAGCAAGGTATGATATGGTCTCCGTCATTGTAAAGTCTACTTAAGACCTATGTCTAACTGCTAGGAGTGAATAAACCCTTTTACCTTCATCATCTTTCAAGGTTGCAAGAGAGCCATGGAAAATTATTGTAGAAAATTGTTCAACTCGTAACAGTGCACTATCATTACACTGAGTTGAGTAGTGATCTAGATCTTAAACAAAGCTTTTTATTCCTCAATCAATCAAGTGCTGTGCCAGTTGGCATAGGCGATCACGTCTCTCCACATCAGTCTGTCTTTGGTACAATCCATCAATTCAGTCACTGAACCATTGCCGAACTACAATTTAAAGTCATCCGGAATTTTGTCCCTTTGTCTCCCTCTATCTCTCTTCCCTGTATTTTGCCTGTTGTAACCAAATTTTTTCAAATGAGCCACAGTGAGAAACATCTATATGGAACCAAAAGCACAAGCGCCAGGAAAAAGAGTACAACTCTTCATCACTTGCAGATTGCAAATCAACCATTTCTTCTGTAATAAGTTTTAATGGAGTACTAACTTTTCCATTAACTCTTAGAAGTCAACTGGAATATGTTCAAAGAAGGATGGTCTGCATCAAGATCAATATCTTGAAAGAGCTTGTATTACAATGGCACTGGGTGATTGCTGCATTAGTCTTCTCTGATTCTCATACACTTTAAACTTTGTAAAAGATGTTATTCAACAGACGAATCGAAATGATAGGGAAGCAAGACTCAATATCATTTCCCTGTTATCTGAACAATGTGTTGACACGGAGTGGAATGACGATCTTGAATTCACGTGATGAAATCGTGCAATGCTTAAGAGATCACAAACACTGCCAGGCCCTGATGGTATCAATACAGTGACATAAGCAGGATATCGGACAAAGACATGAATGAGCTTAGTAAAGAATTCAATACTAGTTTAAAAATGGCGAGATCAGGAAGGAATGGCTACACATTATTTAATACCACTGGCAAAACCTAACAAAAATCACAAACACATAGCGGTTATAGAATAATTGCAATGCAGAACACAGTGGGCAAGCTTCTGGAAAAGTTAGTGGCATGTAGGCTCGATCGGGATTTAGAGGAACGTATCATGTTTCCTTCCACCCTCGCGCACACAGGCTGAAATAAAGAAACTTAGGTGTAATGCATCGATCTTTTCCTATGCGTCTTTGAAGGCTTCAGGCTGGTTTGAGACTTGTGCTTGTTGTACTAGATCTCGAGAATGCTTACACAAAGTTCCAATCACATACCTATACAAATGCTCACGCTACTCAAAATCGATACATTGCTCATAAGATGGATTGCAAGGGCCCTGTTCGAGAGAAAAGTGGCACTCAGGTGTGGTAATTGGTACTCTGTGCCGACAAAAATTTCACCGGGCCTACCCCAGGGGTCTCCACTATCTCAGTACTATTCAATGTATTCACCATAATGATTACTGAAGCAGTAATTATCTGGCGGGGACAAATGCTGTCATTTGCAGACGACATCATGGTGTACAGACAGGGAGAAACAGGGATGAAATTGCTAATAAACTCCAGGAAGAACTGAACAGCATAATGACCTGGTGTGATGTTTCTGGTGCAACGATAAACCATACCAAGGCTGTGTTATCATGGTTCTCCCTAAATAATCACATTGTGAAGTCTGACACGCCACATGTCACTTTAGATGGATATACACTCACCCGAACAGCATCTATGAGTTATTTGGAGTGTAATTTGATCATGATCTATGCTTTAGGACCATATGACCAAGTTGTTGCCAAGGCTCAACGCACTATCCGCACTGAGAATCATGGCGGCTGCTAACATTGAGCAACGCCTTCTTGTGCTCTTGTACAAAGGTGTTGTTCTGTCATGTATAGAATATGCATGCGCTCTCCTAACAATTATTCCTCATAAACAGTGAGACTGGAAAGAATTCAGAATGAGGCTATGCGCATCATTCTGGGATGCTAAAAGATACACCAGGAGTGTCAATCGATTCTTCTTGATCTCCAACTATTGCTAACAGAATTGAAACTTGAAGGGTTCAATCATATCTAAGAATCAATGCAAACAAAGAACATCCTTTCCATGAAGAACTCATTAAAGAGAAAGGGTGTAAACTCAAGAGAGGCAGATCATGGCTGAGTCAGGCGGAAGATACGCTTAGGAAAATATGTGTGATCCTTCCGGAATTGAAACAGGAGAGGAATGGATTGCTGTGCGCATCAATTTCAAACTGCTTTCACCGTTATTACATATATTAAGAAAAACTGCGAACAAAATAATCTATCACTGCTAAACGTGGAGGTAGAGGCTCTCTTGAATGACATCATCAATGATACAGATGTGTTATTTACACGATGGTTCAGTCATTCGCCAACAACGTGTCGTGGGCTTTTCAGCACGCTCAGGAGGAAAAATAATAAGAGAGGCCAGTGGGGCCTACGCCACAACCACAAGTAGCTTGACAATGGAGGTTCAAGCGGTTACGGAGGCGGTGAACTGGTTGACATCTACAATTACTCTCATGTTTTCATACTCAGTGACTCCATGAGCATGATTCGTAAAGTCAATCAGGTATGGTGAGACGCAACTGGGTGGAGGTACTGGTACAGACAATGATCAGAAAAATCACCTTCATTTTGTTCCTGGGCACGCAGGAGTTAGGGGTTATGAACAGGCTGATAGATTGGCTGGCCAGCTACAATATCAGAAGGAGCTGCATGGATCAGTGACATTCTTCACACATTAGAGAGTCTTTCCGAACAGAGGAGTTTCAGGGCTGTGAATCCCACTCGCTGACCCGATTGAAAGAGATGAGTGTCAATATTGGTGCAGCCAGAAAAGAACGACATACTAAATATGCAAAGAGATTGATTAATCAACATCGAACTGGCGTGTTGGGTCGCTGGACTGCTGGATTGCTGAGCGGAGATCGGAGCACCTATGGACATGTCAGTGCTATGATGATAGTCCTCATATAACTGATAACTGAAAGATGTTAAGAAATCATTTTTTTATTACTGCAGTTTACTCAGAAATTCCTATCTTGAGAATGTTGAAAAAATTATATCTCAGTCTAGTTAGCCTCTGAAGTCTGATTATTACAACTTGCTCTTTTCTGTTGAGTTGGTAATATCTGACTAAAGTTTGAATGTTCTGTTTCTTCTTCCCTGCATATTTGTGGGTAGAAACAAACCTCTTTATAATTTCTTCTTGTATGAATTGATTCATTGAAATGACCATCACCACACACAATTTCTATGAATAATCAGCCATGTGTTCATATTTCTTTCACTTTGGAAAATCTCAGCGTTAGTCACAAATTCTGTAACGGGCAAAGGTCTCTGGTGTAATTTTGAGGATGATGAAAATTTGTGGAAATTTTTCTATCAGAATTAATTATTTTCTTGTAGCAGGCTTTCCAACATACTCTTACTAATTTTCAACCACTTAGGGTTCTTTTAAATATATTTAACATGCAGATCTTCAGATGGGAATACAGAGAATCAGATTGACCATATTCTTAAACATGGAAATATTCTCTGTAAGATGTCAGAGTAAAAAGAGTGGCTTATAAAGGGAGTGACCACAATCTATTGATGTGAAGAATTGCATTGAAACTAAATAAAACTAAATTAGGAGAACGTAAACAACAGGAAGTGAAATAACAAAACTACAAAACCCACAAATGAAACAGTAGTTCCCACTGGCTTTGGAAAACAACTTTGGCATTTTACAGGAGGGGACTGAAATGGAAATCGACAAATTCAACCAAGCAGTAAAACTAGCTGGAGAAAACAGCTTTAGGATACAAAAATCCAAAAAGGAAGAATGGATTTCTCAGAAAACTTGGGATGATATTCTGCAAGGGAAAGAAATTTTTTTAAAGTAATGGTAAGTGCAAAATCCAGATAAAAAGATAACATTTCCACTGAACATGTCTACAAGAATAAAATGTTTAAACCAGGAGCAAGAACTGATAAACATACATATATGTAAAAGCTAGTAGCAGAAGCAGTAGGTGTGGCAAACAGACATGACTGACATGAAGATGTTGTGCAGGATAACTAAGAAATTGAAAGAAAATGCAGTTGCTTTTCAAAACTCAGTTTTTAAAACAAAAAATGGAAAGTTGTTTACTGAAGAGAGAGGAAATGTGAAATGACAGAGAAGACAATTTCTCCTTTTCTTCTGCTTTTCTATTCCTATTTTGCCTTACAGAATCAGACTAAGAAAGGATTTATAGAACAGACTTGTGTGTGCTTCATACAAGGTGTCTTTCCCTACCCCTGTTATTTCTGTGGCCCCACTTTTTACATTTTAAATAACTGCTAATCCAAACACATCTTTTACTTGCTAGATCAATCAAAGAGGAGGATTTGGATATAAATCTTCAAGTCATCACAGAAACAAGTGAAAATGGTATAAAGGGCTATTTGAGATAAACAAAGCAGCTGGTGGTGATGGTATATGTCTAGAGATGTTGAATGCAAAGAAATACCAAGCCTTTTCTGCAAGATTTTTTCAAAATATCTGGATGAAAGAAGTTCCAGAAGAATGTAGAAATGGAAACATAATCAAACTACCAAAGAAAGGAAATCTAGGAATTGTGAGAACTCAAGGTATAACCTCCACCCTCCCTGTGAGTAATAAGATAACTGCATAATTTTCAAGGGAATGACTCAAGCGCTGAACCATAAAATAGGACAAAAACAAGCAAGTTTCAAGAAAGGAAAATCATATATCGATCACATTTTCATGCTACATCAAAAATTTGAACAGATCCATGAATGGAAAAGTTTATATGGTATTTGTTGAGTTTGAGAAAAAAAAACTGTTGCAAGTCTGCACAGGGAATCTATGCACATTGTATATAGAATTTGGATACAAGATAATTAGTGACAATCACATGACAGAGTATTTTGATCAACATGATTGTCAGACAGATATGTAGGTTGTATATTATCACCCTTTTTATTCTTCTTCTACAATCTCTATCATGCGTTTAATCCACTGTGGACCACCAACCAGGTAGTTAGCTTCAGGTTCGCCGAGTGGTTACGGGGCCCAAATTTGGGGTGTTAAGAATAGAACCACTGTTACTTGCCACTATGTCGTAGGCGACTAGGAGGTTTGGATGAATCGGATGCACGTCCTAAACTTGTAGAAGTCTATGCACTAGGCGCCTACCAAACCAATGTGCAATGTATACACGTTCTTGGCAAAGATCAAACATATCACAAAGAGTGATTAAAATTGGTCGTAAAGCAAGCAGAGAAGAAGAAACTTCAGGTTTTCCCAATGCTATTATTGGTCGACTGTGTGTGTCCACATCTTTCTCATCTCTTCCAGGAAAGGACACTCTTGCAGGACATGTTTGAGTGTCTGTTTCATTGTTGACACTGATGAGAGCTGTTTTACTTATTTCTAGTCTATATAAGTGTTTGTTGAGTCTGCAGTGTCTGATAAGTAGGCAAAATATAATGATCTGGTCTATTCTGCTGAGTCTTTGAGGAGTTTTCCATAGTCATATTCAATGTTTATCTTCAGTCTACTGCAGATGTTCTCTTTATGACCTCTTGAAAAGACAGTGGTTAGTAGATTTGTTCTTTGGCCCTTCCTTCCTTCCTTAGCGAAGACATTGGCACTATCATTGTCCAACGCCACAATGAGATAAAATTCACTGTAAGTAAATTTCTACCTTTTTTGACAGCCGTTCAAGTTCTCTTCCTTGGTTCTGTACAGTCAGCGGATTTAGCCTCCAGGGCTTGTATAGCTGACAGTGAGTCTGTAGAAATATCTTGATTGCAGGTGCTTGCAGCTTATTCAGGAGGCCTGAGAGTTATGCTTTGCAGTCAGAACATATTCGCCCAGTGGGGGCAGCCAGAGAAACAGTAGGGACATCTGTCTGCTTAATGTAAATTATCACTGTGCAATGTGTAAAATACAAGGCTGCCTCCATTTTCGATCCGTTTGTATCAGTTCTTGTACACCTGTCTTCTGGAAACAAGTGGTGAAAATGTTCCACTGCGGTTGCTTTCTATCTACACTATTATTAGGCTTGCTATTTTTACTGGACAATTTAGGGATGGAGGTTGAACAATTTAATGGTACTGATTCTTGTTTCTGAGTAGTCAAAAGTAATTCTGTTGGTATGGAGTTATGATTTAATAATTCTGAGTATGACCTCCCTATTTTCTTTGCTTTGTGGTTTAGACTTGTATCAAGTAGAAACTACATGTCCTTCTGTTCCATCAACTGATTACATCCGTGGTAGATTACGGACTTGGCATCATCACAATATCAAAATCACAATATGAATGACTCGAACATATTCAGAATGAAAACATGCATATAGTCCTTAGCTGCATTAAAGATACTCCCATTGTAAAAATGAAATACATGCTTGTTATTGCTATTCCTAGTTGTTATCGACTGGGTAATGAAGAAGACAACTGAAGATGGTAGCAGAGGAATCTGGGTACTAGTCAAGAGACTTGAAGATATTGACTTGGCAGACGACAAAGCAATGTTGGCACCCCTAAAGAAGACACACAGAGAAAGCAAACAGAGAAAGTCGATCGGCCAAATTAGTAGGTCTAAAAATTAATACCATAGTTCATTCCAAAATTCAGTGATCACACAAAAGGTTTAATTTATGCGAAATCTATCTGATGGATACAAGTAATTGTTTGCATGCAGTCTTATATACCTCATGACGTTACGAATCCATGTTTAACTAATTGGTAGGTAGCTTAGTTGATGCAAAAACGTTTTTGTTATATAATTTTGTATAAGCACAACAAAATGATAATCAAAGTTTAGAATTTAAAGTAATACACAAAATGGTGGCGAATGTTTGCAAAGAGTAACCCTATTACATATTATAAAGCAATGTGACATGGTTAGCTTTTTCTTCATGAGTGTTTTTATGTTGATATTATCTTTGGCGATCAAATTGACATACCTTTGGTAGTTGTTGCCAGTCCCTGGTATTGTGAGGCAATTGGTAAAGGTGAAAGCAAATGGGATGTTAGCTATTAGATTCGTAGTCTGAAGAGTCGAAGAGATTAACTACTGCTGCGGGCTGGAGAAAATGCAAACCATCTCGTTGCAATATGCCTCTTCTTCTCGGAGCACATGCTCTTCACATTTGTTCCAGTATTCTATATCTATTTTTGCGGGGGCATCACGTGTTAGGACTTTTACATCATGAAGTTTGAAAGTCTTGTTTACTGCTGCAACTTGACCTTTGACTGTAGCCCACACAAGTTCAATGGGATTGAGATGTGAATGGTAAGGTGGTAATCGAAGAGAAGTGTGGCGTGTTCAGCAATGACTATCGATTATAAAATCTTTGACTTCTTAGTCTGTCTCACCAGTTGCAACAACTCAGTTTTGAAATTGTTGCAACAAAACGATATATTTTCTTTTGCAAGCCCATCATGTCTTCTTTTGTGCTTGATGAGGTGGGAATTTTGTTGCATGCGCCACTACATTATGATAGGAGGCATTGTCCATTACAATCCACGACGGCCTATCAGAGCAGGCAGAAGTGTGTTCACTAACCAATCCCTGAAAATAAGTCTGTTCATTTTGGTGTGGTAGTCCCTACCATCTGTAGACAGTGCTTGGAAAAGAAGTTCTGCGCCACTGACAAGACCATTTGCTTTGCTGCCTGCATGACCTATCCCAGTGCGTTGCCCTTGCTGCTTGGAATTTCCCTTTTCTTAGTTCCGTCTAGTGATTGCCATTCTTTATCAAGCGTATGGTGAGCATTTACCCACGATTCATCCAGATATACAATATCGAACCTTCGTCCTCGTTTCCTTTATCTCCGCAGATATTTGCATCGATGCAGCTATCAGATCGTTTTCTCACAAACTATATTCCGACCTGTACTAGATTTCGAAAGTGAAACACGCTGCACCTAACAACTCTCCATATGGCGGTTTAGATATTTCAATATCACATTGAATTCATGAGCGTGATTTCAATTTACGTAGTGTAACTACATCTTTGGCCTTAAACATTTTATGAATCTCTCACAATAACATCTTTATCGAAATCGTCAGTTTTCCGTTTCCGGCCCTTTTTCTGTGTTCCTTCTTTCCCATCACTACAGTCCTGTTCTATCCAACGGCAAAATGACATTCTACTTATACCAAGAGCATGTTGTGTTCTCCTCTTTGGGTCTTGTAAGTTGTAATATAAACCACCACGTCTGGCTTCTCTGCAGAAGTAGCTATACAGTTGTGCAGTCACCTTCTGCATGGTAGTGAATTTACACTTAAAACTCATTTCTAATACTGATAATAAAATAGTACTTTCCGCTTTAAGTAATGCAAATAAATGGTTTGTGACACGCCAATGACAATCTTTCACATACAGTGTGAAATGATTAATTTCACGGATTCCGATTTTAACTACTGCTGAATTGCATGTGGAGCGCACATTGGCATCTTAGCGTCAATACTTCACTTCGTTACCGTTAACATTCTAAAATCATACAAAATCAAGATCGCTGTTAAATTAGTAATAACATATAATTCAAATCTTACATAACTAAAGTTTTGGGTGGGCAAAATACTTTTGGAGCATCGTCACTGTTACCTATCTAAAAATATAAAAATCAAGAATTTCTGTCAAGTGGATGATTTTATATCGGTCGGTAAAGATGATCACAAATTTTGGAACAAACTATAATAAAAGCAAGGTAATGAGAATATATGCAAAAACACAAGGAGATTATGGCAGAAGAGGTAAGATAAAATAAGTAGAGAATTCAAATATTTAGGCAGCTGTGTAACTATAGATGGAGATGTAGGAGAAGAAATCAACTCAAGAATTGGAATGGCAGCTGCTGAATTCAAATCATTAGACAACATATGGAGATTATCAGCTTACAGGGAACAGACTAAAATCAATATATACAAATCAAATGTGGGTAAAGGGCCATGGAGGTAACATGTGCCAGGGTTAGCGAAGGAGGCGCTAATCAAGCCCCTGATCCCCACCTCAAGTGGTGACCCTGGAAACAGACTGTGGTTCCGGTCTGGCTAAGGGGGCAGGGATCAGGGAGAACTACAGGTAGTGGCAGTAGTGCAAGCACGGAAAAACAATGCAGGGTCGAAAATCCTGAACAAGCATGCATCTCTGGCGATGCCCACTAAAATATGCCCAGTTTTAAAAAAGTATGAAACAGCAGCGTACGCGCATACAAACAGTGGTGTAGTGCAAGCACGGAAAACAATGCAGGGGCCAGAATCCATGAACAATGCACGCATCTCCTGCCCGAATACGCTAAAATATGCCCAAGTTAAAAAGAAGTGAAACAGCAGCGTACGGCGTCCAGCGAACAAAGCCAAACTCCCGGGTAAATGGCTGAATTTAAAGGAAGGGTACATCCCAAAGCGAGACATGAAGTGAAATTCGGTGCCATGTGCATGAGTCAAGCTGAGTGTCTGAGCAGTCCCGAGGCACGCTAAATGAAGACGCAGATGTGTGAAGACATTGGTCGTATCAGCTTCCGGCAGATGGGAAAAGCTGCATGCGAGGGGTTTAGAGGTGCACCCAAACGAAAACAGCACCACTGCAAAACTGGAGCACTGTGCATGGTCGAGCTGAGTGTTGGAAGCTGATCCCAAGGCATGGTACATGAAATGGCAGATGTGTGAACAGGTTGGTCGTATCAGCTTCCCACCCAACAGATGTGAAATGCTGCATGCGAAGGGATGAGAGGTGCATCCCGACGGAGGAGAGCCCACATGGGAGGCTCGGAGCCATGGCGCAAGTTGAGCAGCATGCCGAGGCACTTCATGCACGGTCAATGTGGTATCAGGTGACAGCGACACAAGGAACATTGCGATAAAACTCTATATGAGGCCAGGCGGATTAAGATAATGGGTAAATGGGCGAGCATAAACCCCAAAGTTACGTTCTAGCGCCTTAAATCTGCCCCCTGAGACAGTCAGGCAGAATACGATTGTTCACGCAATTAACATCCCTGGAAAAATCAGGGCGGGTGATGACTGGCGAGTGCAAAATCTAAGTTGCACTGATTCGCCGAATGAAAGCCCATACATTACGATGTGCAGGACCTAGTCTAGAGTTTCCCGGATCAAAGGAAATTACAGAGCAAATGCAAATTGCCTAGTGTGGCACGAACGTCCATAAAGCCTGTTCTCTTGCAGGAACCACAGTTGCCTTGTAGTTTTGGTTGAGGCCATTCAAAGGCTAGCGGAGTAAACCATACACAAAACTGGACACTAGGCAAACCAAGCAGTCCACAAAAAGAAGGGTTAGCTAGCTGGGCATATGACGTTCATCAGCCGGAGGCAGGTCGTCTCGGGTCGCTGCCTGAAGAAATAGCAACCTGCGCCTTGTGGGTTTGGCTGGGGACAGCAAAGGCTAACGGAGCAAACCCAGTAAGCGTTGGTTGAAATCGGACACATGGCCCAAGGATAAGCCTGAGCTCCAAATGGTACTGAAAGTTGTGACATAGCATACCCATGCTAAGGCTGCATGGACCAAATTTTATCATGAATATGTCTAATATAGAATCGCGATATGGTGCTACGCCTGTGAAGTCCGTACGGCAGGCGAGTGCTGGGCCCCATTTTGCCGCCCTCCACCTCGGCAAATCAGCAAGCGAGGCCAACGGGAAAAAGCTACTGGTTGATCGGCCAGTACTGGCCAAAGAAGATTAAACATTGTGCAACTGAAAGCCGAAGGTCTTCATCACAAAAAGCAAGCACTCAATAAAACTTGCAGAAGATGAGATCGACGTTGCACGCATACAAAGCCACCTAAATGCCCAACATAGATTCGGGATCAGAGGTTACCAAATCTTCAAACTAGACCGAGAGGGCACAAGGTGGAGCCCTCACCTTAGTACGAAATGGCATTCAGCAAAGCAAATGGAAGTGACCACAGGGCGCGGCGCAGAGATCGTAAGCGTCCTCAGTACATGTGATGAAATGCAGATTCTCCCGTATAATTATACTGCCAAGCGACATCTCGCTGTTACTCGAGGCAATGATTATACAGCATGTATGGTGGTCTGTGATTTCAACAGCCACTCAGAAAGATGGGGCTACCTTGAAACAAACAGCAGAGGCGTAGAAGTGGAAGACTGGGAGATAGAGAACAACCTGTTCATCATCAATGCCCAGACGACCCAACCTTCTACTCGGAAGGTGGCCACGACTAACACCCCGATCTGGCCTTCGCAACAAGTGACCTCTCCACAAATACAGTACGTACAGTCACAAAGCAACTCGGAGACAGTGACCATAGGCCCGTCAAACTGCAAGTAGACCCAAAATTTGTACCTGAGCCCCAAAAAGTGGTTACTACGGTGGAACTCAAAATCCAATTGGAAGCAGGGCAGCGGGTTCTGACAGATGCCAATGTTGAGCAGCTCATTGCATGAAAACAAACACATGCGATCCGTGGCAAGGGAACTCTCAGAAGCAATCCTGAAGCGACATGGAAACCATTCCTAGAGGCGCACGGAAAGGGTTACAAGCCATACTGAACAGCAGAGGTTCAGAAGCTGAAACGACCTTGAGTTGGCAAGGAGAGAGGGAGAACAGGCATAGACAGTAACGACCAATACTGCTTACAAGGCGGCAGCAGCTAAGTATAAACGGGAGGTCAAGCGATCAGCACGACAGAGTTGGGTAGATAAGAACCTTGATAGGGACGGACATAAATTGTGGAAACTGGTAAAAGCGCTGAGTGATGAAAACAGCCAACCCCAATAGTCCTGGAACAAGATAAAGGATGTGCTCGGAAGGAGCTGCAAATATTCTAATGAAAAATATCAGAAGTCAGCAGAGTAAGCATAAAAAAGACAAAAGGGATGACACAAAGAAAGCGGAGTGCCCTCCAAAGGCGAGCGAAGAAAAAACATAGTCACCTAATAGATACATTCACAGAAATGAGTTGGAAGAGGCATTAAGGGGCTCAAGCTCAGAAAATCGCTGGGAAAGGATGGGATCACAAATGAGATGCTTAAAAACTTGGGGACTAGAGCAAAGACAGCTCTACTGGCCGTCCTAAATATGTTGTGGAGGACAGGCATAGTACCAAAAGAATGGAAAGAAGCAATCATGGTACTCATCCTAAAGCCAGGCAAAGATAAACTCGACCCAGCGAGTTACAGACCAATAGGCCTTTTAAGCTGCACAGGCAAACTCATGGAACATATGGTGAATAAACGGCTATCATGGCACTTGGAGAGCAAAGGGCTTCTCATGGAGCAAAGGGGGACTTCGGAGGTACCGATCTTCAGAAAATCAGGTAGCCTATATCCCAGAAAATTGAAGATGGTTTTCAAGAAAAGAAACAGACACTGGCAGTTTTGGTAGATATGGAGAAGGCGTTCGACACAGTCTGGAAAGAGGGCTAAAGTGAAACTTCTCACCCTCAGTATAAAGGAAAGAGTGTACAAATGGCTTGATAGATACCTAGAGAACAGAACAGCAAGGGGGTTTAAGTTCAGGGGTACACAAGCATGAAGGTCACATTAGAGTAAGGAGTCCCCCCAAAGGGGGAGCTCTCTCACCAACTCTCTAATCTTTGTCAGGCATGCCTACCAAGCGAGTACACTCAGCCATGTATGCCGACGACCTGGTATATGGCGAGAGAAGAGTCAATACCCATAGCAACAAATCGACTGCAAGATATGCTAAATAAGCTGGGAAAACTGGTCAAAAATGGAACATGAATATTAACACTTCTAACACCACCTACACTGTGTTCTTGCAGAACAACCAGAATTACACAATTAAGCTTAAGTCAAGGGCAAGATCTTCCGGAGAAGTAAGACCCCAACATACCTGGGAGTCACACTCGACCGAAAGCTGACTTGGTGTCCCCAAATTGAAAATGCTATAGCTAAAGCGAGACATGGGCTCACCATGATGCACAAACTCGCTGCTCCACGTAGGAACAAACACCAGAATCCTCAATACACTCACTCTGGAAAGTCGGCCGTCCTGAGTCAGGCATTTCAACATGCAGTAGTGCATCCAACAAGCAATTCGACAAAGTGAGCAACAGTCAAAACCGAGCAATACGCATCATCACAGGAGCCATGAAGTCCACGCCCATCAAGGCGATGGAACAATCACAGGCCTCCAACCAATGGCAGACCAAG